>CAUYSK010075228.1:0-17696 GCA_963575035.1 Avahi laniger
TGGTCTGTGGATATATTGTCTTCCATGGAAACCAATCGCTGGTGCCAAACAGGTTGGGGACTGCTGTGATAAATGACATCTTCAAAAAACTCTCACCCAACATGATAATAATGGTGAAACTTTTAACCCCTTTCTCCTATACTCTGGAAGAAGGCAAGGACATCTAGTCTCACCAGTTCTCTTCAACACTGTACTTCAAATATTAGCCCATGAAAGGCAAGAAAATAACCTTGGAGGTAAAAGGAAAAATACAATTGTTTTTACCCCCTGCTGACATAATATTTTATGCAGAAAATCTCAAGGAATCTGTAAATAAACCACAAAAAATAGTAAGTAGCAACATCACAGGATTCAAAAACCAATTGTATTTCTTTTTGCTATCAGTGAATAATTGGAAAATAAAATTTAAAATAATGTAATTTTCAATAATTAAAAAACCTAAAATAGGGCCGGGCGCAGTGGTTCACACCTGTAATCCTAGCTCTCTGGGAGGCCGAGGCTGGCGGATTGTTTGAGCTCAGGAGTTCGAAACCGGCCTGAGCAAGAGCGAGACCCCGTCTCTACCAAAAAAAATAGAAAGAAATTAATTGGACAACTAAAAATATATAGAAAAATTAGCTGGGCATGGTGGCGCATGCTTGTAGTCCCAGCTACTCGGGAGGCTGAGGCAGTAGGATACCTTGAGCCCAGGAGTGTGTGGTTGCTGTGAGCTAGGCTGACGCCACGGCACTCACTCTAGCCCAGACAAAAGAGTGAGACTCTGTCTCAAAAAAAAAAAAAAATTAAAAAAAAAAAAAACCTAAAATACTTAAATGTAGTGACAGATGCATAAGACTTCTAATCTGAAAAGTACAAGATAATTCTGGGGAAACAAGTTATATTATAATAATAGACTGGGAGATTCAATAGTGTTAAGATGTCATTATCCCCAAAATGTTCTATGAATTCAATGTAAATTCAATCAAAATCTTAGCAAGGGTTTTGGTAGAAATAGACAAGTGATTTTAAGAAATTATATGCAAGTACAAAAGACCTAGAATAACCAAGAGAGTTTTGAAAAAGAGTAGTATTTTATGATGTACATTACCTAATTTCCAGACTTACTATAAAAACATAGTAATGTAAAAAGTGTAAAGTTGGCATAAATGTACATAAAAAGATCAGTGAAAAATATTAATAGCAGAGGCCAGAAATATACCCCCCTTACATGTAGTCACTTGGTTTACCACAAAGATGCTAAAGCAACTCGATGGGAAAGGAAAAGCTGTTCACCAAATGTTGGGGGCTGGAACAACTGGATATCCAGGTGGAAGAAGATAGATGTTGACTCCTACATCACATCTTACACAAAAATAAATTCAATTTGAATCATATACATAAACACAAAAGCTAAAAACATTAAGCTGCTAGGAAAGACCAGGAGAATATACTTGTGACCTTGGGATAGGCAAAGAATTTTTAGGCAGGCCACAGAAAATAGTAAGAATAAAAGGAAAAAGAATCATAAGCTGAACTTCATAAAATTTAAAATCTTCGCCTCATCAAAAATATGGTAAAGAAAATGAATATGCATCTCCCTAAGCTAAAGTATTTGCAATTCATATACCTGGCAAAGGACTTATTATATTTAGAATATAAGGGAATCCTACAAACAACCCAACTTAAAAATACACAAAATACTTGAACAAACTATTCTCAAAGGAAAATATACAAATGGTAAATAAGCACATAAAAATGAGGTCAGCATTGTAATCATCATTAAAAGCACAATGATATACCACTATACTCCCTCTAGAATGGTTAAAATTAAAAACACTGAGAATATTAATTGTTGATAAGGATATGGAGGAACTGGAAATCTGGAACATTGTTAGTGGAACCGTAAAATGGTACAGTCTTGGAAAGTGGGTTGGGAATTTCTTCTAAGCTTAAACATTCACCTGATCTATGTCCCAGTAATTCTACTCCTAGGCATTTAACAAAGAAAAAGAAAAACTTATGTCAATAAAAAGACTTGTACACAAAAACGTTTGTGGCAGCTTTAGTCATAATAGCTAAGAAGCAACCCAATGTCTATCAAGAGGAAAATGAATCAAAATTGGGGCATATTCACACTATTCATACAACTTAGCAATAAAACAGAATAACCTACTGATAAAAACAATAATATGGGTGAATCTGAAATCATTACGCTAAATGATAGAAGACAGACACGAAGTGTGCTTACTACATAATTCTATTTATGAGAAATTTTAGAACAGGCAAAACTAATCTATTGTAATAGAAATAAAAAATGGGGTACCCTGTAGAAGGAGAGGATTTACTCTGAACACGCATCAAGGAATTTCCTGAGTTGATGGAAATAGTCTGTATCTGAATAGTAATGTGGTTACACAAATGTAGACATTTGACAAAACTCATGGAACTGTTCAGCTAAGGTTTGTGTATTTTACTGTACAAAAATTGCATCTTAACTTTTTTTCAAAAAATAATTTAATTCTATAATTCTGTTTGTGACATTCTTAAGCACAAATATAAAATTTATAAATTTAAAACAATACTTTTATGTGAAAAATATTTTATTGGTCAGGATTCATTTTTACAAACAACATTCACCTAATCTACGTCCCAGTAATTTTACTCTTAGACACTTAGCGAAGAGAAATGAAAACTTCTGTCAATAAAAAGACTTGTACACAAAAATGTTTATGGCAGCTTTAGTCATAATAGCCAAGAATTGGAAACAACCCAATGCCCATTAAGAAGAGGAAAATGAATCAGAAAATGGGGTCATATTCATAGTATGAATGAGTCATATACTATGAATATGACCCAAACGACAGAAACAACAGAAAAACTCTAGCTAGGGAATTGTTAAGGGATATTTATTTGCATACTTAATGTTCAGGAAGGTCATGGAATTAGGCTTGCATGCCGCGCCGTCAGGACAAAACAGAAGGAGAATCACCCAGCCACACCAAGAGACAGTTCTGGAAGTTCTACTGCTACTGCCACTTGCTACTTGACACTTAAGATGCCAGGGTAGAACCTCCATCAAAGACACCCAGAGAACCAGATGTCTCCACGACTACAGTTGCAAGAAGGTATGATTTTCCCACATGACACTGCCATCTCACGTTGCTCACTTTCCTCTTCCAAAATCTGTGTAGTAAAATCTGCTAAGTGGAATACAGATCATATGCAGAATCCTCACTGATAAACTGTGAACTGAAAAATGTAAGTGTTCTGGTTTCCAAAGAATAGGAAGATAAGGTATACAAGATATGATACAATCCTAAATGAGGATGTAAATGAGTGGTGAGTGAGCTGATCTGATTTATCTGTCATAGTTCAACTTCTTGAGTACTTTAACTATACGTGTTCTTTTCTGTGTGCACAATTCCAAGCAACAATAATAGCACAGATGTGTTCTCACTTAACATATTGAATCATCCTTTATAGAAAAAAAGTTGCACTCACTGTATGTTCCCCAAAGGGGAGATACAAAGTCTTGTCAGTCATGACATCCAGCTGTGGGTGGTGTTATTTCTTCCTCAACTGAATCACAGTCCTGCCTTGGTATTTTACAACTTACGGGTTAAGTAATAAATGTAACCATCATCAATATACTCCAAAAGTACAGAACCAAGAAGAAACTCAGTTTTGCAATTGGTCATGATGCCATTGGTGTTTACAACTTTTTTCCTGTACTATGCATTTCATGTTTCATTTTTCTTTACAAACACCTTAACTGGTTGGGATTTTTCAACTGGTTGGATGAATGAAGCTTACAACCCTAAGGTATTTGAAGCTTCGATGGGCTTTCCGTATGGAATTGCTTTGTCTTACATTAACATTTTACACTGTACTTGGGAACACTAGAAGGCACTTAGAATTATCTCTACTGGTCTAGAATGCTCCTCCTTTCCCTCATTATATAGAATCAATTTTCCATTGATAATCATAGTTAATAATCTCACCGTCTAGTAACATAAGCATTCCCAAATGGTGACAGTGACTAAATTTAATGTGATGGAAGAATTACTCTATTGGACACTGAGACCTATTCATAAGCAGAGCCTACAGTCCTCAAGACCATATTTTTTTATATTAAATAGGTCAAAATGTGTAACATCGCAAGGTGCCATACCCATTTAGTTCTGACGCAGCACCGTTAGTTCCGACAATGGGAGACAGAGCGCCATGTATGGGCGGCTTGTTCATTGCATCATTCTTTACAGTTTGCTTTTTCTCAGTAAATCCAAAGGCATTACTAACAGGAATATGGACAAGGAGAAGCCAATCTGTATTTTCTATGCTCTCGCTCTACCACCGCATGGCAGGCTCATCACCCAAGGATGGGATACCATGTCAGGCTTAGAAATGGTTATTGTTGACAAGACAAATGGGTTCATTCTCAGTCATGTTGACATGAATTGGCTGGTAGCACAGTCTCAGAAGAAAACAAGATTGGAAGTTTGGTTAATAAGATTTGGAAAATCAATATGTGGATGAACAACTGGAATGCCTTCAGAGTATAAGAATATATATGTCCATATAAATGTTTACCACAGGGCTACCACTGTAGGGGAGGAGAGGGGAGGAGCCTCTTACAAATAAGATTAAAAAATGATCTCTTCTATGGATGTAATTTGACCTCTTTCCCTAAGCCAGAGCAGTGATTGCTTAAAGTACTGATGAAGAAATCAGCCAAGGTGGCAAGAATGAACAATGTTCTGTAGAACATGAACTTTTCCTCCCTGCATTTGTCCAGCCAATTCATGTAGCCACTACCCATAAGTCAATGTAGACTCTTCTCAGGCCTTTGCTCTTTCCATGAACAAGGGACCATGAAATGTACTGCTTGTAGTTTTACCAACTAGGAGCATTTCCTACTTAACTATCCTTTAGAGCCTCAAAAAAATGAGGCTGTAATATCACAGCATTACACTTTCAGGTCAACATATTATGCGGAAGGTTATTTAACTCAGTTTTTCTTTAGTCAGTGAGTTGGTTATTAGGAATTGTTCACAAAGGCATAAGGATGAATTGAGGAAACATGATAGTACCATAGGTGCAGGCACACTGGGGACAAGAGCCATTTCAGCCAATTACTTGTACCTCCAAGAATCTGCTTGTTCTTGATCTTATATATTCAGCTTCCTCCTGATCACGGAATTGCTTCTGGGCAAACCTGACTTTGTGGTTTCTTCCATCAAACAATTTATGATGGATAGCTCAGGGTGCACAGCTACAAATTTTTTCTCATGGTTCGGTGTTTACTCTCTACAAAGATCCAAAGCAAGCCAAAAGCTATTTCTCAAAAGAAAAATTATTACCTGCCCCAAAGGGCATAGATCTTTTCTCAAAATCACTGTGGTTCTCTTCCTAAGGTTTATAACAGGCTCTATAGAGCATCTTTGTCAGCCACAGACGTTTTAGGCAGCATTGGATCCACTAAGTCATCAGAGCCAAATGGCAAAGCCGCCTGAATTGGAGTTCTCAATCTCTCAAACATGTAAGCCATATGGGCAACTCAGCAAATGGGAGCAGTACATCCACATGAGGTGTGTGATGTTTCCAAAATTGAAAGATTACAAAATATTGCCTTTTTTTAGTGGTTAGAAAATGTGAAATGTAACAACTTTTCTTTCAACTTGGAAAGGGCATGTTGTCCTACATTATGACCTAGACCATTGTTTATGAACTAAGAAATAGGAATTAGATGAGAAGGCTTGACTCTTTGCTTAACATACCAGAGTTTTGTTTACAATCGTGTACCACATAACTATGTTTCAGTTGATGACAGATGGCATGTACAAAGGTGGTCCCATAAGATTATAATTGAGCAAAAAAATTTGTATTGCTAATGGCGTGTGAGACATTCTAAACCCATAGCACAATTCATTATTCATTTGTTTGTGGTGATGCTGATGCAAACAAACCTACTGCACATCCAGTCATATAAAAGTATAGCACATACGATTATGTGCAGTGCATAATATCTGATAATGATAATAAATGGCTAAGTCACTGGTTTATGTATATACTATAGTATTCTTTCTATTATTTTGGACTGTACTCCTTCCATTTATTAAAAAAATATTTAATTGCAAAACAGCCTCAGGAGGGTTCTTCAGGAGGTATTCCAGAAGAAGGCATTGCTTCATAAGAGATGACAGTTCTATGCGTGTAATTGCCCCTGAAGACCTTCCAGTGGGACCAGATGTGGAGATGGAAGACAGTGATATCGATGATTTCACCTTGTGTAGGCCTAGGCTAATGTACGTGTTTTAGCAAAAACCTTTAGAAAGTAAAAAATAAATAAAAATTTTAAAAAATAGAAATAAAGTTTTTCTGTCCTTTGGAATAAGGATAGAATAAAGAAAATGTTTTTGTATAGTTATACAATGCATTTGTGTTTACGGCCAAGTATTATTAAAAAAAGTCAAAAGGTAAAAATAATTAAAAAGTTTATAAAGCAAAAAAATTTATAGAAGCTAAGGTAAATTTATTATTGAAGAAAGAGAAACATTTGTTTATAAATTTGGTGTACCCTAAGTGCACAGAGTTCATAAAGTCTTCAGTAGTGTAGAGTAATGTCCTAGGCCTTCACATTCACTCACCACTCGCTCACTGACTCACCCAGAGAGACTTCTAGTCCTGGAAGTTCCCTTCATGGTAAGTGCTCTATACAGGTGTACTATTTTTTATATTTTACACCATATTTTTCTGTACCTTTTCTGTGTTTAGTTACACAGATACCATTGTGTTCCAGTTGCCTACAGTATTCAGTATAGTAACATGCTGTACAGATTTGTAGCTTAGGAACAATAGACCATACCTTATAGCCTAGGTGTACAGGAGGCAATGCCATCTAGATTTGTGTAAGTACATCCTATGGTGTTTGCATTATGACAAAATTGTCTAAGGACATGTTTCGCAGAACATATCCCTGTCATTAAGGGGCATATGACTGTATTTCTTTTTGTCATACAATGAACTAGAGTCTTAGCAGGCTACCATATCTATCATTCCTAGGGATGAGACCACCATTGCACAGCTCCAGGGGATACTACTCACCTGATTATAAGCACTGTGTCACCCAAAGATCCCTGATGGTCAAGCTATCATCTTTTCCTCCTCAGCCTGGTGTAAATTATTGCCGTCTCATCTTGCCTCAGGTGGTTAAGTGCTACCCAGAGATCTCATCATTTTGACTGTAATAAGGGAGCCAATCTAATGGCAGTGCCTCCTGCCTTTATCTGGAGTACACCAACTTTCCAAAGAGCTTGGTGCTCCGCTCACCAATGTATTTCCCAAGGTTGTAGTGAAGAGCATGCTCTCTTGGATCTCTTGGGAGATATAAGGCACAGCTAAGTGGCTCAGAAATGATAGATTCACTATACAAATTCAGTATCTTTAAGCCTATTTCTTTTTTACATTACCTCAGGAATTCTGATGTCTTGATTTCACTTAGTGTAGTCTGCAGTTGAATACAGATTTTAGCCAACCAACAAAGCCAACAACCAGAACCATTAGCTGCACAACATAGCATACTGGATCCAGAATTTTGGGCAAAAGTGTTCATATCAATAAATTAAACTCAGTCTAAAATCACCACTCTTCTTCCCTTAGAATCTGGCCCTCAATCCTCCAGGCTTTTTGTTGACACATATTAGCAAAATCTTACAGGATTTTAGTGCACAAGTCTTCTCCTGTCTGACGTCGTATTCCTCTATTCCTCACCCCCACAAATTCTGGAATCTGCCTCTAGATTTAGGCTTAGAGGCAATGCAAGTTGGTAGATATCATGTAAAAGTTAATTACTGCAATCAGCTCCACCAGGGGAGGAGGGGATGCTTCTACTGGCAAAATTCAGTGGAATTTGGAGGTTTAATATATATGAAGTTATACAAATCATTGCAAATGTGCTTGTTCAAATTTTCAGAGTCTCATTCTTTCCCAGTTAATACCCTAATTGTCATATAAGAGGCCTGGAAAAGCTAAGAATTTAACCTATCATATTTCAATAATCTGAAAGATCAATTTTTTGGTATTTTCAAAAGTTCAATCAACCCAGAAGCTATAAAGATGATGTACTATTAGGACAGTTTAAAAACTCCTTGGTTCCCTGACTACTTCTTAAGTCAAGAATTAAAAACGAGTTTGGGATTCACATGTAGTTAAAATTTTTAAAATTTTCCTGTGCACTTACGAGTCACCAGACTATTCTGCATACTTCATTCTGGTGTTACTCAGCCACTATTGTGCCAGAGCCTTGCTTTCAACAGACACTGTATTGCAGGAAACTACAGATGATCATCCCAAATAACTATTTTGCCACTCTGTGCAATGGACAACCAGTGTTGCATTAACTAATAACAATGAATACTAGCTATTTTCAAATTCAATTAAACCAGTACCAAACTGAGATCCTGATTTTCTTGAGTGTGTGTTACCTACGACCACTTATATTAATAATTATCCTATTTGTCAAGATATTTAGTTAGCAGCAATGCAATTCACTCTTGCTAGTTTAATAGGATTTTATTTTACAGTTTATCCTATTGATCCTATTTCCTCCCAATGAAGGGAGGAAAGCCTCCTGAACTTGCCAAGTGAGTTCTTGCCTTCATGCAGGAAAGAATTCAAGCATGAGCCCACAGAATAAACCAAAAGCAAGTTTATTGAAATAAGAAAAGAAAATGGGGAGGAGGACTGCCCCACAGACAGAACAGCAGTCCTCTCCCAAGCAGGAGGGGAACCCCTTATGGGACAATGGTAACATTTTTTAAACGTTCAAAAACCCCATTAAGAAATAGGCCTATGTGACTGGCATTGTCTTGTGATCAGCTCATAAAGGTTAATCATAAACTGCTGTCACAGAAACATATGCACAGTTTGTAAGGCATCCAGCTTAGTTATTCATTCATCCTCGGGTGGTCCCGGGCCAGCGACTTGCTGGCCACTTATTTGTTCAGGGTGTTTAAGGTCTGGTATTGGTCAAAATGGCTGCACTCAGGATCTCTCAGCCTCCCTTTTCTGACTATTCCTACATTACTATTACAAATAAGGAGACTGCAGAATTGTTTTCTGGGGGGGGGTATGGGGGCAGGGTGGTGCTGAAAATTATAGGAAACAAAGTGCTGATGTCTTGCAACCAAAAAAAAACACATTGAAGAAACTTCCATTAAAACCACTGTTCAAGCAGGAACTCCCTGCTTTCAACTCTACACCTACATTTGAGTGGGCCAGACATGAAAACCACTACCTCTACTGTCTTCAAAGATAACAACACTTCTGCCTTTAGATTCTCCACAGTCTCGCTTTACTCTCTTCCATCTTCCAGATCTCATGTGAAATCTAACTCACATGCAGAACCCACGTTGAAAGGGACATATTTTTTAGCTTTCCAGTTTCTAGATTTCAGGAGGATATGTTAGAAACAAGTTTATTAGTATACATGCTGAATGAGGCATAAATATGTTTACATAGAGAGTTTACAAGGCACACATAAAAATGTCCATGGTAATTATCTCTGGCTGGAATTATAGATAACATATATTTTCCTCTTCCCTATCTGTACTTCTAACTTCTCAATAACAGACATGCATTTTTTATGAAATAAGAAGTAACTGATTTTGAAAAACTCACTAAAAAACCAAGATGCAAAATGACTATCAGATTAACAGTTGTATGCGACAACACTGAACCCACTGTTTCAGAGCTAAAGGATCTGCGTGTCATTGGTGGGATCTATTTTCCCACTAGAGGTTTATAGAATGATAAAATTGATTCCACAAACAATGTATTATTAATACATGATTACTAACCACTGTACTAGGTTCTGGAGACACAAAGATGAATGAGATATGATAATTTTCCTCTGGGAATACTTTGTCTAGAAGCAGGGATAGATAGATAAACAAAGAAGTGTAGTAAAGACTTATCAGTGCCAGGATTGGCCTGTGTACCTTCAGTTCACAATGTATGCACAGGGAGTTCATGATATGTGCATACACAGGTTCATAATAGAAATGGAACAATTTCTACTAAAAGGAAGAAATGAGGAATTATGAAAAACATCAAAGAGGTTGTTGGTTACTTTGAACTTAATCTTGAAAAGTAAATACATGTTTAATACATGCACAAAGGAGGATCTAAGAACAGCATATATAACACACGAGGAAATATCATGCCATCCTACCTTGGCAGAACTCACTTCAGCATCACATTAAGTTATGATTACTCTTATTACTTTATGATTCTTCTCCTTCATCTCTTGCAGGGAGTAACTAAGATTTATAATCATCGTAACTGAGTATCAGTCAGAGAGAAGCACTGAGTTATGGAGGCAGAATGTGGGATATGGAATATCCTCATAACCATATATAGAGTAAATCTAAGAGCTTATAGTTTAAACCCAAGCACACTTGATTTAGATCTGGTTCCACCATGTACATCTGATCTAGGGAGAGTAATTTAATTAATCTAAACCTCAGTTTCCCACCAATATTTCTAAGTAATATTGTATATTCTAAGTAATAGGTCTAAGCCGCTATTTTCTTTAAAGTGGGTGTCCAAATAGTATCTCCTCTTCAGGCCGAAGAGACAATTTTAACAAAATAATGCCTAAAAGAATCTATCCGGTCTATTCCTGATTTATAATAAGTACTCAATAAATATTAGCTAATATTATGAGCCTTTATTTGACCTGGATTTTACTGTGTGACTCCAGCCATCTAATAAATCCTGTGCTATCTCTTTCTTTCTCTGTGGAAATTTAATCAATACCAGATAACACTTACGATTAATTAAGAAAACAGATTACTTGAAAAATACAAAATCTCCAGGCAGGCATGCATTTTTTTCACATACTAGTAATGCTTGAACTGGTAGATTCATTGTAATTTCACTTTCAGTGACACACAGGAACAGATTACTCAGGGAAAATCAGAATCTCATGTGGACTGAGACCCAAAGAAGCTGCTGTGCATGTGGTCTCAAGCAAAGATGAAGCAATTCAGCATCAAGTACAGCCGATCTTTTAAAAATTATGTTCAAAAATTGATCAACTCAGTAAGAAAAAAAACCAAGCAGATAATTAGTGGTTGAACAAAAATATTTAAAATACTAAGCTATCTTTTAATTTTTTTTTTTTTAAGCTGGATATGTTGGATTTCTGTGCAAACTGCCTGTGGTTAATACATTCAATACCATGGCCATGGAAGAGACTACTGACTGTAGCTGTGTTCTTATACAAGATTTAACCCCACTAAAATATGTCTCAAGGCATAAAATGGGAGGCAGTATGAATAATACAGAAGAAAATGGACTGTCACTTTATTAAGTATATATTAGTGAGGAAGCAGTCTAACATGATGGTAGAATGGTGAAGACATCGGGGCCACAGTACCTGATTTACAGTTCCAGCTGATCCATTTACTGCCTATATGAACTTGGACAAGTTTGATTTCTCTTTGCCTTGATTTTCTCTGGCATAATATGGGAATAATAGCAGCTCACAGGACTGAAGAAATTAACACACGTAAAGTGCTTAGAATAGTGTCTGGCATCTAGGAAGCATCCAATAAACATCATTTATTTTTACCATCAAGGAAATGCAAATCAAAACCACAATGAGAATTCACCTTACACCTGTTTGAATGCCTATTATCAAAAAAGGAAAAAGATAAGTATTGACAAGGATGTGGAGAAAAGAGACTCGTACTCTGTTGGTGATGGTACAGTGACTATGGGAAACAGTATGGAGGTTCATCAAAAACTGAAAATAGAACTACCTGGTGATCCAGCAATCCTATTTCTGGGTGTATAGCCAAAGGAAATGAAATCAGTATCTTAAAGAGATATCTACAGCCCCATGTTCATTGCAGCATTATTTGCAATAGCTAAGATATAGAATCCACCTAAATAGGGGGAAGAGGAGATGGGGAGACATTGGTCAGTGGGTACAGAGTTAAATCCCACATGTATTTGACATTACTCCAATTTCCCATCATTGCACATGAGTTCTTCCGTTCCCTTGGGAAATTGAAGTCAGATTTCTTCTAACTAATTCATGCCTCTGTCCATTCCTATTATCTTCTCAAAACTTACCTGTCCAAGGTCTTATATGAATTCCTGGACTTTTTAGCAGTTGGAACTCTAATCTACAAAAGCTAACAATGTCTCAATATAATATAAAAATGATGCAATAATGTAATATTTTGAAATGATATTATTTCTGTTGTAATAGGGGATCGAATGCCTACAACCAAAATAATGATCAGTAATGGTTGTTCTAGACTGGTAGAGAAATGATTTTTGAAGAAAAATTTATTTAGATAACCTCAAATCACGAATACTCCTGCAAAACCTTTGCCCTGATAGGTGCGATTACAAGGAACAAAAGGAGAAGGAATCCAACCCCCCAGTAGTAGGCCTTTTGTATAGCTGTTAATAGCTATTAAGTCCTTTGTAAGTGCCACATGCAGTATATATGTTAGTTCATTTAATTCTCCCAAGAACTCTACAGAGTAGGTAATGGTAATAGTCCTATTCTGAATGAGGAAATTCAGGGACACACTAAGTGAGATTACACAGCTAGTTATCCTACAGAGCCAAATTCAAAACCAGGTACTCCAGGTTGGAAGCCTCATCACTTCACAGCTGTGCAATGCTACCTTCCATGAAATAGCTCATTTAATCACTACAAAAGCCATGAACTGTGTGGGTGTTATTAGTTCTGTTTAGCAGAAGGAGTATTTGCCCAAGTCTCTCAACAAGGAAATCGAGTTGGGATTCAAATTTAGTCCTGCCTGTTCCCAAAGGCTGTGTTATTTCCACTATACGAAGCTGCTTCTACATGGGTCTCAAGTCCCCTTTGCATCTTCAATTTCTCTTACACTCATTTCCTTGCAATGAAGTTGATAATGTACTGTGCACCTCAGGCAAAGCAGTACAGGCATTTGGCCATTTATTTTTCTCATGACATCTCGCTGTGGATAGGGTCTAACTCTTCAGGAATATTTTCCAGAGTGCATTCAACACAAGTAATTGTGGCATCTTCCGGCATTTAGGCTGCCTAATGGCCAAATTTAAAAAGCTAAAGGTGACTTTACTCAGATAAAGCCATTCTGCCTGCACTCCTCTGAAGTGATTTAATGTCTCGCCATTCCGTATGTCATTAAGGAGCAATTAAAAGCAAGCGCGGTGGGTTTCAATTCTCTAAACATTGCAGTGCGGAGTCGCAGATCCTCGTTCCCAATTCATTTGTTTTTAGAGGCGAGGCAATCAGGGCACAGATCTTTCTTATTTCTTTTCCAATTTCCCATTATCCTTCATATCCCTCTTGCCATTTAAGGGACATATGTCCCTGTGTCAATTCTTGAGGAAAAAAAGCATTAGGCATGGAACTGAGGGAAGGGAGGGCATTGAAAATAACGACAACAAAATAACCCAGGGAGGCCCTGATTTCCAGCATGGCGCCCTCCTCCCAAATCCCTTTTATCTGTTTCCCCAACCCAAACTAACTGAATGAGCCTTTCATTACAGCGAGGGAAAGAGCTCAAACAGGAAAGTAGCCCTGGGAGAGGAAAACTCGCTGGTGGAAGCATCAACGACGATGTGTACCAGAAAGAAGAAGGCGCTGGCAGTTTTGAACGTTTCTCTGCCTCCCGACAGCATTGGGATAAAGCTCTTGACAGACATTTAACCTTCATCAGACTCCTGTAAGCTAGGTATTTACCATCTGGATCTCGCAGTTGATGAAATCAAAGAGGCTCCATTACTTGCCTGAGGGCGTACAGTGAGAGAGGAAGAAAAGCAGGATTCAGGCCTGACTCTAAAAGCTGGTCTCTCTTTGGAGATCATCACCCTGACAGTTAACAGCTTAATATGTATGAACAAACACGTTTTGAGCACAGCCCTGATACTGGAGATGGGAAAAAGCAGAAGATGAGAACGCTGCCCTCTGTTAGAAGATGGTGGAATTCTGTTTCCATCTGGAGGGACCCCTGTTAGAGTAACACAATTGGCCTCCTGCCCCATCCTTCCCTCGCCTGCACTGAGGAGTTAGGGAAGAAAGTTTGAGCACAGTGTGGCCCTCTTTCTTCTCTTTTGAGAACTGTCTGCTGGTAGAGAGGATGTATCCTTTCTCATCCACTCTCTAATTTTAGGGTTAAAAGCCTTTCCTCTGCAACTCGGTTGGGTTTTCCAGTTCCGTGTGTGAGGTAAGAGGAGATTTTCCTCTAGGGTGTATTACCACTAGCAAGGCAATCAAATCTATTCTCTATGTCCCACATTTTTCAGTATCAACTTAGGCTCTGATAAAGGCGATAGTTTATAATTTTAATCTCTATCTGCCAGACTGTTACAGTGCCTGTCTCTCAATTGTTGCAAATTCAATTGCAACCCCAAAACCCTCACTTGCTTACAGTCCTGTAGGAGGAGCTAAAATGTAGCCCATGATTCGGTAACTCTACATCTCTCATTAGAAAGTGCTAATTTCTGTAGACAGAAGGACATTTAGAGCATTTAGAAGACACCGTGCTTGGTTTAACATTCTGCTGTTCTGTCCTGAAATTCTTAACACTTTTTAAAAAGAAGGTCTTCATTTTCATTTTGCACTGGGAAATAGCATAAAATATCCTTCCTCAATTTAGCCTCTGGAGAATTTTGGAGGATCTTAAACAGATTCGTCTTACTGAGATTTAAGATTCTCCAAGGAAATGTTTGAAAATTAAGGAAGAAGAGGTGTGTGTGTGTGTGTGTGTGTGTGTGTGTGTGTGTGTGTGTGTGTGTTTTGCATTGAGGGATCTTGAGGTCTAACCATGCTAATTCCTTTCATAAAGGATTCTATGTAATCTGGTTGCCATAGCTTCCTGAAAAGTAGTACTATGGTGGTGTGGTTAATGGAAATACAGGCTTTAGAATCTGGAAGAACAGGGTTCAAAGCCTTCTTTTGTCACTTACTAATTAGTGTAACTTGGACTTACAAAATTTTTTGAGCAATAATTTCATTATCCAAAAAACAGAACCACTGATACCCACTTCACAGGATTGTTGTGAGAATTATTAATAAATAAGATAATAAATTAAATAACATTATTGGGTTGTCTTCTTACTGAGTTGTAGGGATTCTTCGTGTATTCTGAGTAAAAATTCTTTGTCAAGTAGATGTGTTGCAAATATTTTCTTCCAGCCTATGGTTTGAGCTTTCATTTTCAAATGAAGAACAAAATTTTTAACTTTGAAGTCTAATTTATTAATTTGTTTTCTTTTAAAATTTGTGGGGCTTGTGTCCTAATGCAAAGTTTCTAAGATTTGCCTCTATGCTTTCTTCTAGAAGTTTTACATGTTTAGTTTTTACATTTAGGTTTATGATCCATTTCCAGTTAGGTTTTGTGATGTGAGATAAGGGTAAAGGGTCAAGAGTCAAAACTTATTGTTGTTTTGTTTTTTGTTTATGACTATTTTTGCTTATGACTATTTGCATATGACTATATGACTATTGTTTCATACTATTTGCTAAAAAGACAATTCTTTCCCCTGCTGAATTGCCTTGGAAACTGTCAAATATCAATTACCCATATAAGAGTGAGTCCATTTCTGAACGCAATTGTGCTCTATATGTCTGTCTTTACACTGATACACTGTGTTGGTAATTCTAGCTATTATATATAATAAATCTTGAAATCAAATCACTTAAGTCATTTAATTTTGTTCTCATCAAAATTATTTAATCTATTCTAGAGTTTGTTTGCATTTCCATATAAGTTTTAGGATCAAACTATTAGGATTTTGATGGGGATTGTGTTAACTCTACAGATCAATTTGAGCAGAATTGACATCATAGCACTACGGAGTCTTTTAATGCCTAAGCACAGAAAACATCTACATTTATTGAGATCTTCCTTAATTTTTCTCAGCAGTATTCTATCATTGTAAATTTATAGATTATACATATTTTTTTTGAAAACTAATTTTAAGTATTTCTTATTTTTGATGCTGTTGTAAATAGCATTATTTTGTCACAATTTCCAATTGTTTTCTGTTGACATATAGAAAAATAATTGATTTTGTATGTTGACTTTATATCTTGAAATTTTACTAAATTCATTTAACACTTTTTATTGCTTTGATACTGATTCTTTAGAATTTTCTACCTGGATAATTATGTTATTTGTAATTAAAGATAGTTTTATTTCTTTCTTTTAATCTATATACATTTTATTTCTTTTTCTTGTCTCATTGCACTGGTGAGGACCTGAATTAAAAATTAAATAGAAGTGCTGTAAGTGGAAATCTTTGCTTTGTTCCCAGTATTAGAAAGGAAGCATTCAGTCTTCCACAATTATGTCTCATGGTAATTATACATTTAAAGAAAATAGATTTTCTTTTTTATTTTATTAATATTTTATTAATATTAATAGTTTACTGAGCATTTTTATTGTGAATCGATGTTGCATTTTGTCAAATGTTTTTTGTGCATCTATTGAGATGATTATGTGGTTTTTCTTTCATAGTATGTCAATATAATGAAGTACAAGTTATATATTAAATATGTAATTACATGTTGGACATGTGATTTCACATAAATTCAGTATGAATGTTGTTAGTTTTTTAAGGAATTTGTCCATTTCATCTGAATTGTTAAATTTATTACTGTAAGTTATTTCTAGCTTTTTAAAATCTTGATAAGCTCTGTGCTGATGTCTCCTCACTTATTCTTGATATTAGTAATTTATATTTTGTATTTTCTCTCAAACCTGATCTCTCTTGCTAGAGGCTTTTTATTTTACTGATCTTCTCAAAGAATCAGGTTTAGGTTTCATCAGTTTTCTCTTTTATAGTCTATTTTCTATTTTGCTGAATACGTTTTTATCTTTATTATTTCTTTTTATTTTTTTACTTTGAGTTTAACTTGTTATTTTTTCCATAGTTCCTTTTATTAATTTTTAATTTTTTTATTTCAGCATTTTATGGGGGTACAAATGTTTAGGTTACATATATTGCCTTTGCCCCACCCAAGTCATAGCTTCAAGCATGTCCGTCCCCCAGACGGTGTGTATCGCACCCGTTAGGTGTGAACATACCCATCTCCTGTTCCCCTTCCCACCTGCCTGACACCTGATGAATGTTACTACTATATGTGCACTTAAGTGTTGGTCAGTTAAGTCAGTTAATACCAATTTGATGGTGTGAGTACATGTGGAGTCTGTTTTTCCATTCGTGTGATACTTCACTTAGTAGAATGGGCTCCAGCTCTATCCAGGATAATACAAGAAGTGCTAGATCACCATTGTTTTTTGTGACTGAGTAGTATTTCATGGTATACATATACCGCATTTTATTAATCCACTCATGTATTGATGAGTACTTGGTTCCTTAAAGTGGTAGTTTGAATATTAATGGTAAACTTGCTACTTTTCAAATATGTGCATTTAATGTTATAAATACAAATTCAATTATAATCCACACATTTTTACATGTCATGTTTTCCTTTTATTCAGTTGAAAATATTTTCTTTTTTTTTTTTTTTTGTGGTAAAATAAACTTTTTTTTTTTTTTTAATTTTTTAAATTTATTTCAGCATATTATGGGGGTACAGATGTTTCTGTTACATATGTTGCCCTTGCCCCCACCTCCCTCCCTAAGTCCGAGTTTCAAATATGTCCATCATTTGGGTGGTG
>CAUYSK010075229.1:0-29665 GCA_963575035.1 Avahi laniger
TATAGTACCATTGCAATGGCTCCATGAAATCATGCACATAAAGCCCCTGGCTCTCACCACCTCTTTGTTAGGAGGAGAATGGCAGCGGACTGGCTTGGAACTGTGTGGTCCATGCACTGGGAGTTCATAAAACACTTGTTACAAGTCAGCACTAAGTACAGAAATTGGTGCATTTAGAAAGTTTTATAGTAACTCCACAGACTCGCTTTATGCAGCTAGGCAAAGTACTGGTCCATGAAAGATTGGAAATTAGAAACAAAACCAGATTCTTCATCACAGGAGTTTGAAAAGCACTACTGTGCAGTCAGATTAAAGGATGTGAATCCTGGACTTGGTATTTACTAGCAGGTGCCTGGGAAAGGTTAGTTTTCCTGGACCTCCATTTTCTGCTTATTAAAAGGTAACAATGGTATGTGTGAATGTTTGTGTATATATACATATGCATGGTTTAGATCAGCGCCCAAAACATAGATGTGTTCAAAACATGTTCACTATCATCAAGCCTGTTTAAAAACTGAGCTCCACAGAGTTTAATGCATTTGGGCCCTTGAGGCCAAGGGCTCTATAATCTTAAGTAATAACCACCCAGCCCCTGCTGCGGGCCCTACGGCAAAGATTCTATCTGATGGGCAAGCCTTTGCCCCTGTGGGGGAGGGCATTAATGCTGAGTATCTCTGACTAAAGTTGGACCTTTTGTTCCCTTAGGGGCATTCATACCTCGGTGTAATGAGGAGGGCTATTACAAAGCCACACAGTGCCACGGCAGCACCGGGCAGTGCTGGTGTGTGGATAAATACGGGAACGAGCTGGCTGGCACGAGGAAACAGGGTGCTGTGAGCTGCGGTAAGGCCTTCTGCATCAGCCCTGCGGGTCCCTTCAAGAAGTAGCTCTGGTCTATTGTGAGTTTGCAATGGAGACATAGTAACCCTGAAATCATACGAGCTCATGCATAGCTAGCTTTGAAAGTGGCAGGAACTCACCATGACAGAGGGTTGGATGACAGTTTTTGAGAGTCAGGGGCAACTTAGACTGCCGCCACTTTTCACTGAGGATTGTAAACCTCCTGAGAAGGTAGAAGCTAGAAGCATCTCAAGAATTCCAGGGCTCATAGAAGAACAAAGTTTGCAGTCCCTGCTTCAGAGACTGACCCCAGTGGGGTAGGGATGCTTCCTGCCCAGGGACACTTTTTGACGTTTAGAAAATAGATTGCATGGTTTTGCCTTATAGCTAAGTCATGTGCAAAGGGAAGCCCTGACATGGGTCATGAGGTATGAGCAGAAACTAACCTCAGGTCTGTCTGCACATTTCAGAAGAAGAGCAGGAAACCTCAGGGGATTTTGGCAGTGGCGGCTCTGTGGTCCTGCTCGATGACCTGGAGGATGAACGGGAGCTGGGACCAAAGGACAAAGAGGGGAAGCTGAGGGTGCACACCCGGGCCGTGACGGAGGATGATGAGGATGAAGACGACGACAAAGAGGATGAGGTTGGGTACATATGGTAGTGCCCGCCAGGAGGAGGACATGAGTTTTGCACAAAATTGCAAGTCACTTCCTATTCCTGCATTTGTATCTAAGACTCCAAGGCACCAAGGTCTCTTCTCTGTCACTCTCTATACCCAACCTAAGGTTTGGAAGACAACTGCTTGTTCCCAGAACATTCTGATTTTGCATATGTTTGTGTGGGAGAAAGGGCGCTGTGTTTTGGTTCTTTCTGGACAGGGACATGGCTGGCTTAATTAGAGCCTCCTTCCCTCCCATGAGATTTTTGCAACAAGCATGTGATTTAGGTGGAGTTCTGACAGTGCAGGGAGCCCCGCCCTCTCGAATGTCCAAGACCCTCTTTGATCACCCACACTGGTGGTTGCTCCAGCATGGTTCCCAGCCTTACATGTCTAAGTGCTTTTCTCGTGTCTGTAGATGTCGTGGAAAAACAACAAAAAACACACTGTACCTTTTCCTCCCTGCCCTACCAGTCCTGGTGTTTATTAAAAATTAGTTTTTCATATCACTATACCTGGCTTCCTACAAACAATAGCCTTAATTCAGTCAAGAGTCTCTTTGGGGAATTCGTTTTCTTTATTGAAAATTGGTGTCTGGATGCTTTTCTCTGTACATGCAGAAGAATATAGGTATGTACAGAAGAGACTCTGTATTCCCAGCACACACACACCTCAGAAAAAGTGGGTATCTATTAAAAACTCATTTGAAAAACAATTATAAATTTGTCGGCTTGTCCAGACCTAGAACAAAATTTCTGGAATAAGAAATTTATATCGAAGTTGTTTTTTGCACTAACAGTTGGCACCTGTAGCCTGAGGAGGTTTCTTCTCCATGCATCAGCTGAGTTACTGGAAGGCTCTTTGATTCAGATAAGCCTCCCTCTGCCTAACTTGCTTTTCTCGCAAAAGCCATGTGACTCCCACGTGGGCTGCTTCACAAGCCATCTCCTTCATTTCTGCTCAAGCCCCTGTGGGCTGCACAGTCCTGGCTGCAGCAGGTCCCTTCCCTCCCTGCCCACATGAGGGCTTTTTCTAAGGCATGTTCTCGGAGAAGATGGCACTACCGCGGCATTCCGTAAGACAGTTCAGTATTCTGAACTTGTCGTTTTACTTTTGCCCCCTTTCTACCCATAAGTCATGAGGGTACAAAAGATGTAAAGATTTCTTTGAAAAACCAACCATCATTTGCAAACAATCCCAAACAGAGGCCTACGAAGAACCTCATAATAGCACATGGAAGCTACTGCTGGGTTTTAAAGAGCTAATTCTGTACTTCCCCCAAGTGTCAAGATACTAATGAAAAAAGCCCTTCACCATTCTGCTGCTTTTCCCTAAACTCACTGGAGTCCAGTTCCAAATTTGGTGGGGTTGTCATCTCTGCATTCTTTAGGATTTCTCTCCCTATCAAGCTGCCCCAGATACACGTACCAAAGAGTCATCTTCAAAGTGGCCCTGCTCAGCTCAGTACCAGTCCTTAAGCTCCTGCCCTACCTGGGCCCCCTAATCAGCCACCCAAGCCAGGCTCTCTGGCCCACATTCCATCTCTTGCCTTCCCCACGAGCTTCAGCCAGTCCACAAGACAACCCTATAAACTCAGGCAAGAAATATATTCATAACCAAACTATGACCACTGGCAGCTGACCAACCTCCCACTCCAAATTATTATTTGGATATACCAGCACACGCCAAATTAGTATTTTCCAATCCTTGCACTGGCTGGACAATAGAGTTGGTCTAAGTCCTTTGGTGCAGCAGATACAAGTACAATCACGACCCCAAGGTTTTGTATTAATCGTTACTTTCCCCAGAGACAAGCTCTGTATTGGGATCTCAGCTCTGTCGCCTCTGTTTCAATAGCTTTTTTCTCACTTGAACAAAACTTTGAGATTATGATTTAGAAAACAAGTCCTTAATTGCAGCTAAATTACAATAAAGTATATTACAAAATCAAGACATATTAAAAAATCTCCATTTAGTCCATCAAAGAAAACCTCTATTACTATGTCCTCTGAGCTTGGAAAAATGCACAAGAGAACAAATTGATTTTACTTAGAAAAACTTTCAGGCACAGGGAGAACCACTGATTTTAATTTGCCTAATTATCTTATGACAAGTGTCAGATTAAGATGACACTTGAAGATCCTTAGCATTAACTTGATGATGGAGAAGAGTGTTCAACAGACAATTCCCAGTAAGGTACGACGCTGCCATTTTCAGAGACATTCCAAGAAGATACTTTGATTCATTAAAATATTAAATAAAAAGCCCCCCCTCAGACTGGAACCCCAAATCCATGGAGCAACATGACACTGCTTTTCATGCCTCGCTTTGGCAGGACAGCGTAAGGTTTTTAAAAGATCTTTAGTATTTGTGGAAAGTACTAAAGATTAGATCGAGTTGTCCTCAGAAGTAGAATTTTTGTTTTCCTCTTTTTGGAAGGAGCCCTTTAGTTACAGTGGCCAAGTATACATAAAATACTGATTTTTTTTTTTTTTTTTTTAAAGAACAGTATCATGATAATCCAATCCCTTGAGATAGGTATTAGGTTGAATCCTCACTAACTCACTTCTGGAAAGTCCTCATAAATAGTTTCATTCTTATTCCATAAACAGTTATTTTAATTTTATTTACTACCATTTCTTTGGCATCCAACGTAAATCCCAGAATTTTCTTCCACCATGGTTAGCTGCCTGCCATATTAATGTCTTTTTGTTTCTACAAGTAATAGTCTCAGCATGGAAATATCTTAATACTGAATTTGAGGTTTTGTAACAATTTCTCCTTTTTTATGACTCTTTCTCTACCTGCAGCAGCAAATGACAACATGTGTGTCCAGGTCTGCCCCTCTGCTCTTCCCAGAATGCCATTCACTCTTTGTTTTTCTTTTAACCTTGACCACACTGTACAGTAACATCCAAGAGGCCATTCTGCAGTGGGTGGTTTTGGTCTTTTTATACCTTTTTCTCAAAAGTCACTTATGTCTGTCCCTGTTACATGTGTAGCATTGTGATGACAGCCCATGAAATCCTGAGTGTCCGTTTGTTGTCCCTATTGCAGGTGAAATAGTGATGTAGCAAAACCTAGTAAATTCTGAATGCTTTTCCACGTAGACTTATCTGGAATGTGAACACGACTCTTTGGTTAATAGTAAATACTTAACTGTAGTCCTGAGTAGGTGCATTTCTGTCTGTCTCAATAAATTTTCCTTTGTCTGCACCGTGTGTGTGTGTGTGTGTGTGTGTTTCACTGGCTTGGGTGTGCACGTACCTGGCCGCGTCCACACACAACCACTCAATGCTAGTGCAGCTCACAGAGGGGATGGCCGGCGAGGCCCTCGGCCAGGGCTTCTGCTCACAGCAGGGTCAGCCTGGCCTGGCCTCTCCCAGCACGCCCCACCCTGTGCCTGCTCGGCCTAGAAACATCCCACCTGACCCCTCTCCTGTGGCTGTATTTGCCTTTCTCAGGCTGCAACTTTCTTCCTTACCCATCGGATTTCACTCTTGTCATCCTGTTTACGACCTTAAACTTTTTAAACTCTGCTTATCCCTTTTCTCCCCAGCCAATTGTTCCTCAGTTCTCCCAAAAAACAAAAAAACTTCTCTCTTCCCTGTACAGGGACCCTGAGTACCCCTCTGTTCGTGAATTAACACGCCAGATGCTAGCTGAACATCAGAAAGCACCCAAATTGGAAAAAGAATTATTTCCTTCCCACCTCTGTCCACATTCGGGCCAGTGTGTCTATAACTTAATTATACCCTGAGTGAGTAATTTCACCAAGAGCTGAAGTAAAAACCGTCTTATGAATAATTCCATCCTTTCACCCTGTGGACTAGATTTTACAGACAGTTTACAGACTGACAGTTCAAAAAAAGGTGCTTCGTAAATCCACAGAATAACTAACGTCAGGAGAGCCATGGCCGATGCACCGTCTCTGAGGCAGTTAATGGGCACATTAAAGAGTTGCTGGTGTTTGTGAACACTCCACACTCTTCTCAGATCAGCACAGTCTGACCGCAAAACCCCACGTTCCTCCTAGACCCCCACCTGCAGTGGTGCCACCTTGGCCCGTTAAAGGCCAGGACCAAAAGGAAGGAGAACTAGAAGCCAGTTCTCCAGCGCGGCTCACACAGCACTGTCTCGAAATGCTTAGTCGTAAGATTTGCTCTGATATACTGATTTAGGGAAAGACGAAGACTTCAAAATTTATGCATTAACTAAGACTTCACAGATTAATTGGTAGATTTATAGTCAGATGCACGAATGCCACCATGGGCATGGGATACGTTCAGTTCTAGGAACAGAAAAGCGAATAGGATGTGGAAGCTGCATGGGAAAGTTATTACCTCCTTTAAAAAGGTAAACACGTAAGCAATTGTCACAGATGTCACAACCAGTGGCAGCGGCCACTCAAGCCTTGTCAAAGCATGTTAGAGCTTGCCTTCCTGGGTTCTTTTTATCCGTCATTTCCTGGCTTTCCTTGCACCTCTCTGGGCATTCCTGTTAGGTCTCCTTTTGTTCTGTTACCATGGGTGCACCTCCGACCGGTGTCCCTGGCCCACTTCTTTCTTACTCTACTTCTTTTCTCTGGACCATCTGGTGTATGCCTGTGGTTTCAAACATCTCCACTCTGAGGCCCCAAATCTATATCTTAAGTGTAGGTTTTGACTTCTGCTCTGTTCTGGAACAATCACCTGACATTTAGATAATTCTATTTAACTTTCACACTGACACCTCAATTTCAAACCTTAAAAACTCAAAATGATAGAAGGAAATATGCAGCAAATATACCCATGACAACAGGAGTCAGCGAGGCTTTTCTTAAGCAAATCCTGGCACACGTGAGTCGTGATGGAAAAGACTGATACATTTGCCTCCGTCAAAATTGGTAACACATCATAAACAAACTCAAAAGATAAAGAAGAGAATAAAGAAGATATTGGTGACATAAAACAGATGAAGGAGTATAAAATATTTTTTTACAACTCCATAAGAAAAATATAGTCCAACAGAAGAATATGCAAAAGAAAAAACCAGCAATTCACAGAAGACAGAGAAATGGCAACAAAGCTATACCCAGTCTCACCCATGATTGGAGAAATGCAAGTTAAAGCAATGGTATGTTCGTTATCATTCAGAAAGAAATCCTGATCATGTCAAGTATTGAGAGTGTGGGGTAAGGAGTACTTGTGAATACCGTATAATCAAAACAGCCGTGTGGAGGGCAGTTTGGCAGTAAGCACGTACACCCTGGGACCCAGTAATCCCACTTCTCAGTAACTACTTCTGGAGAAACGAAAATGACACTAATTTTTGAAATTATTTGTAAAAGTATATCCATGTAACATCATTTGTTAGAACAGGAAATTTGGGGAAAAAACTACTCATGTATAGGAACACTGGGTGAGGCTATAGTCTGGAATACTATGCAGCAGTCAAAAAAAATGAAGTAGCCTTATGTGCACTGACTTAGAAGAACCTCTAAAATACTGGTTGTATGAGAAAAAAAAATCAAGTGTGAAATCTGTAAGTCAGATATCTAAAAAGTGATACTCTCCATTTTCTTAGAGTAAGTGTCAAAATGCACAGAACCAGGCCTGAAAGAATATACAAGCTGATAGGAGAGACCTCAGAGGGAAGAGCTGAGATCGGGGCAGGTGGCCAATGAGGACCTCATTCTCTAAGTTTCACTTTTTTTTTTAAATCACAAAGCAACATACCATAATGTCTTATGTCATTTAAAAATTAATAATTTAAAAATAATCCATCTGCTTCCTCTTCAAAATGTCTCCTTTGACTCAGAAATGGTGCCACCATCTGTGCCATTCTCTCCCACTCCCAAACCGTAGTAAGTCACTGAATCCTGTCGCGTCTTCTAAATCTCTCTTTCCTTTCTGTCCCGTCACCACTGCCATGGTTCTAACCACCATAATTTCTCTCGACCGTCTCTCAACTATTTAGGATTTTCTTAAATAATGACCCTGCTCCATCCTTGGTCAGCTCCAATTCATCCTGCAAGCCACTGCTGCCAGATCATTTATTCTCAGAGGCAAATCTCATTGTGTCACTGCTCTACTTAATTTCAAGGTTTCCCATCACCTTCAAGACCAAATCTGATCTATCTGATTTGGCAAACAGCCTCCTTAGGAATCGATTCCTTTGCACCTCTTTGCCCCTTTGCATTCCTCACTTCTCAAATTCTATTCTTTTCCAAGCACCTTTAATTTACCCTTCTCAAGCCTCTGCCTATATTCCCTACGGTTCCTTTACCCGGGATGCCCTGAGGGCTCAGTTCAACTATTCCTCCTTTAGGAAGCCTTCTAGACTGCTCCCCCCAAAAGCCAGGCATTCCTTCTCTCTTTCTCTAGCACCTTGTATCTCCAACATAGCATGTGGTCACTTTCCATGTGCAATTCTCTCATCAAATATGAGCCTTTCAAAAGCAAGAGATGATGGAAAATGGTGGACTAAGAAGTTCCGTGCTCTCATTTTCCCCAGAGACACCAAATAATAATGATGATAATAAAGCCCACACAACTAAACCTGGCTAAAATAATCTTATAGGAGCTTTGTAAAATAGGTAAAGGTCTACTGAAACCAAGTTAACACCTGATCAAGAAAAAGTTATTCAAAATGGTAGGAGTTTTCAGTGTTTTAATTCACCCTTGACATATCTTTCCCTTATTACAGCTTTATCTTGATCTGGAGGAGGTAGCTCAGTAACCAGTGTCCTTCCTAAACCAGAGGGCACAAAGCAGAATTAATCTGCAATGTTCTAACCTGTCTGGAGGCTGTCTGAAGGACTGATATGTTTTACCTGACTTGAATCTCAGGTAGAGAAAGGCACAGCTCATGAAAGCTGCAGGGGCACTATAGCCCACAGATGCCTGGGACAAGAGGTTAGAGAGGTAGGAGGGTATAATGGACCATATAAGGCTCTAAAAAGGAGCTGGGTTAAAATTCCTGGGGACATTAAGACATTCAAAATCAGCCATGCACATGGGACAATCAAAAAAGCCACACATGCAGGCCTAAGCAAGATATATACTCAGGCAAGATGAATGAGAAGACCCTAAATTTTCACCTTGGGCTGATCCTAAGACTCAGACATGCACAGTTTATTAGTGAAGGACTGCCCTAACACAGAGCCAGTCTGCAAAGACTGAGAGAGGTGGCTGTTTTTCATATGTCCAGTTTGTTGGAACAACAACAAATCACGGCATAGACAAAGCAACACAAAAACATGGCCCATTCAAAGGGAAAAAACAGACTGGCAAAAATTTTCCCTGAAGAAATACAGGTTTTGGACTTACTAGACTTTAAAAGCAATGGTAATAAATATGCTCAAATAGCAAACACAAAGCATGGATGAAAAACTAAAGGAAAAAATCAGTAAAATGATATATGAACAACCTGAGAATATGAACAAAGAGATGGAAATTATAAGAAGGAAACAAACAGAAATCCTGAAGCTGAAAAATACAATAATGGAATTGAAAAATTCACTAGAAGTTTAATAGTAGATTTGAGCAAGTGGACAAAAGAATCAGCAAACCTGAAGATAGGGCATTTGAAATCATCGAGTCTGAGGAGCAGAAAAAATGAATAAAGAAAGTGAGCAGAGCTTAAGGGACTTATGGGACATCATGAAGTGGACCAACATGTATATTATGAAAATCCAAGAAAGAGAAAAGAGAAAGGGTTAGAGAGATTATTTGGCAAAAAAATAAGAGCTGAAAATGCTTCAAGTTTGAAAAAAACATGAATTTGCATATCCAGGCAGCTCAGTTAACTCCAAGTGAGATAAACCTAAAGAGACCCACATCAAGACACATTGTAATCAAACTGTTGAAAGTCAAAGTCAAAGAGAGAATCTTGCAAACAGCAAGAGACAAGGGACTTATCACATACAAGGAATCCTCAATAAAATTATAAACTGATTTCTCAGCAGTAACCTTGGAGGCTAGAAGGCAGTGGAATAATATTTAAAGTGCTGGAAAAAAAAAACTCCGTCTGTTGACCAAGAATTCTATACCCAATACAAAATGTCCTTCAAAAATGAGGGGGAAAATATAAGTTCTGATAAAGGGAAATGCATGTTCAAATATAAAAACCGATATTATTGTAATTTTGTTCATAACACTAACTTCTATGGCATTTAAAAGACAATGCATAAAATTATGAAGCTATGTTAATGGGTACACAAAACATGAAGACGTAATTTGTGTCATAACTAACAAAAAGTGGGAAGTATGGAGCTGTAAAGGAGTAGTTTTTATATGCAATTGAAGCTGTTATCAATTTAAAATAGACTGTTATAACATTAGAACGTTATATGCAATCCTCATATTAATGACAGTTCCAAAGAAAATATCTATAGAATATATGCAAAAGGAAATGAGAAGGGACTTAGGATGTGTCGCTACAAAAAACAAAAATCAACTAAACCCAAAAGAAGGCAGTAATGGAGGAAATGATTGACACACACAAAAAGAAAAGAAAAGAAAAGAAAAAAAGGCTTTCAGACATACTGAAAACAAATAGCAAGACGGCAAAGGTTTTTACTCTTAGCAATTACTTGAAATGTAAATGGATTAAACTTTTAATCTATGTCAAAAGGCATATACTCACAAAATGGAATAAAAAACACAATTCGACTATGTGCTATCTACAAGAAATTCAGTTTAGATCTAAGAACAAACTAGGTTGACGGTGAAAGGACAGAAAAAAGATATTCTGTGCAAACAGTAACCAAAAGAGAGCAGACATGGATATACTGATATCAGACAAAATGGACTTTAAGTCAAAAACTCTTACAAGAGACAAACAAGGACATTATATAATGTTTCGATTCACCAAAAAGATACAATAATTATAGACATATATGCACCACAAATCACAGCTCCAAGATACACAAAGCAAACGCTGACAGACTAGCAAGAAGAAATAAACAGCTCTATAGTAGTATTGTAGTTGGAGACTTCAATATCCCCCTTTTAATAATAGATACAGCAGAATACACGTTTTTCTCAAGTATACATACAACATTCTCCAGAACAGACCATAAGTTATGACACAAAATGAGTTTGCAGTTTTTTTCCTGAAGAGATGGAGTGTGGCTGTGTTACCCAGGCGGGAGTGCAGTGGCATGACCGTCACTCATCACAGCCTCATACTCCTGAGGAGTTCACTCAAGCAACCCCCTTATACCAGTCTCCCACGCAGCCGGCACTACAGGAAGGCACCACCATGCTTGGCTAATTTAAAAAACTTTTTTTGAGATGAGACTCACTATGTTGCACAAGTCTTATTAAGACTTTAAATTGTTTAAATTGTAATTGAAATCATACAAAGTATCTTTTCTAAACACAACAGAATGAAACTAGAAATCAATAACTAAAGGAAAACTGAAAAACTTACAAATGTTTGGAAATTAAACACCACGCTCCTAAAAAACCAATGGGTCAAAGAAAAAATTACAAAGCAAATTAGGAAATATCTTGAGACAAATAAAATGAAAACACAACATACCAAACTTATGGGTGAAGAAATACCAGTGCTGAGAGAGAGATTTATAGCTCCAAACAGTTGCATGTAAAAAGAAAAAAGTCCTCAAATCAACCACCTATCTCTAAATCTTAAGGAACTAGCAAAAGAACAAAATAAACTCAAACTGGAAGAAGAAACAAAATAATATTGAAACAGGGACAAATAAAATAAATAGAAAAATAACAGAGAAAAATCAATAAAACCAAATTTGGTTCTCTGAAATGATTAACAAAACTGACAAATCTTTAACTAATTGCCTAAGAAAAAAGAGATGACTCAAGTAACTAAAATCGGAAATGAAAGTAAGAGATGCTGCTATTGAATTTATGGAAGTAAAAGGGTACTATAAATAATTAAATGCCAATGAATTGGATAGCCTAGATAAAATGGAAAAATTCCTAGAAACACACAACCTACTGATACTTATAAGTATTAGGCTAGATAAGAATAGACCTATAACTACTAAGGATACTGAATTAGCAATCAGAAACCTTCCAACAAAGAAAACCTATGGACTAGAGAGCTTCACCAGTGAAGGCTACCACACATTTAAGGAAGAATTAACATGAGTCCTCCTCAAATCCTTCTCAAAACATTGAGGAAGAGGGAAAATTTCCTAACTAATTCTATGAGGCCAACATTATGTTGCCACCAAAGCCAAACAGACACTACAAGAAAAAAATACAGATCAATGTCTATTATGAATATTCATGTAAAAATCTTCAACACTAGAAAATTGAATTCAGCGGCATATTAGAAGGTTTATAAACCATGCCAAAGTGGGATTTATTCCTGGAATGCAATGTGAGTCAACATACAAAATTCAATCAATTTAATATATACATTAACAAAATGAAAAAAAAACACATTAAACACATACAATTTCAATTGATATCAAAAAAATCGTTTGACAAAATTCAGTACGTTTTCATGATAAAAACATTTAACAAACTAGGAATAGAAGGAAAAAACCTCAACATAATAAAGGCTGTATATGAAAACCTAGCTAACATCATACTCAATGGTGAAAGACTGAAAGCTTCTCCCCTATAATCATAAACAAGATGAGGGATGTCTACTTTCACCACATCTAGTCAACACAGTATTAGAAATTCTAGCCAGAGAAATTAGGCAAGAAAATAAACTAAAGGCATCCAAACTGGAAAGGAAGAAGTAAAATTATTTCTGTTTGCAGGTAGCACAGTTTTACATATAGAAAATTCTAAAGATTACACACACACACACACACACACACACACACAAAACACTTAGAATAAACTAATTCAACAGCACTGTGCGACACAAAAATCAACACACAAAACTAAGCTGTATTTCTATATGGGAAAAATGAACAATCCAAAAATGGATTTAAGAAAATTTTGTTTACAATAGCATCAAAAAAGTAAAATACCTAGGAATAAAGTCAACCAAGGAGGTAGAATACTTGTACACTGAAAACTAAAAAAAATTGCTGAAAGAAATTAAAGAAGATATAAATAGAAAGATATCCTGTGATCACAGATTTGAAGACTTAATACTGTAAAAATGACAATGTTATTCAAAGTGAGACAGATTCAATACAAATCCCTATCGATATACCAATGATGTTTTTTGCAGAAATAGAAAAACTCATCCCAAGAGACTTTACATTTTCTGATTTCAAAACTTACAACAAAAGCTATGGTAATCAAAACAGTACGGTACTGGCATAAAAACAGACATATAATTGAACAGACTAGAAAGCCCAGAAATAAGCCCTCACATATACAACCAAATAATTTTCAATAAGGGTGCCAAGATCATTCAATGGGGAAAAACAGTCTTTTCAACAAATTTTCTTGGGAAAACTGGATATCCCATACAAAATAATAAAACTGGACCCTTACCTAACACCTGTGGTCCCCCACCCCCAGCTGCAGATCACGTACCAGTTTGTGGCCTGTTAAGGAACCGGGCCACACAGCAGGAGGTGAGCCGCGAGAGTGAGAAACGCTTCATCTGTATTTACAGTGGCTCCCCGTCGCTCGCATCACAGCCTTTGCTCCGCCTCCACAACCAACCCCAGTCCATGGAAAAATTGTCTTCCATGCAACTGGTCCCTCGTGCCCCAAAGGACCACTGCCTTACACCATATATAAAAGTTAACTCAAAAAGGATCAAACACCTAAATATAAGAGCTAAAACTATAAAACTCTCAGAAGAAAAAAAGTTCATGACATTGGATTTGGCAATGATTTCTGGAATATAACACCAAAAACACAGGCAAAAAAAAAGAAAAAAATAGATTAGACTTACTAAAAATTTAAAATACATCTGTGCATCAAAGAACCCTATAAATAGAATGAAAAGGCAACCCATGGAATAAGAGAAAATATAAGCTAATCATATGATGAGGGATTACTATCAAGAATATATAAAGAACTCTTATAACTCAAAAAAGCCACCTAAATTTTAAAGCAAAGGACTTCAATAGACATTTTCCAAAGAATATATATAAATAACCATAAAGCACATGAAAAGATGCTCAACATCACTAATCATTAGGGAAATGCAAATCGAAATCACAGTGAGATACCACTTTTCACCATTCAGGATGGCTGTTTTCAAATTAATAAAAACAAGTCAAGGCTGTGGAGAAATTATTAATAGAAATCCTGTGCATTGCTGGTGGGAATGTAAAATGGTGCAGCCACTGAGGAAGACAGTTCCTCAAAAAATTAAGCATAGAATCCCCATAGGATCCAGCAACTTCACTCCAAGGTATTTATTCCTAAGAATTGAAAACAGGGACTTGAACAAATATTGTACACCAGGGTTCAAAGCCACATATTCACAATAGCCAAGAGATGATGATAACCCAAATGTCCATCAGTGGATAGATGGATAAAGAAGATGTGGCAGATATACACAGTATTTTTCAGCCTTAGATGAGATTGGGCACATTCAGGGTGGTATAGCTATAGATTTTTCAGCTTTAGAAAGGAAGGAAATTCTGTTACATGCTACAATGTGGAGGAGGCTTGAAAACACGTTAAATGACATAAACCGACACAAAAGGACAAATATCATATGATTCCACTTACATCAGGTACCAAGAGCAGTCCATTCACAGAGATAGAATGTAGAGGAGTGGTCGTCAGAGGAGAGGGGAACAGGAAGTGGGGGGTCAGTGCTGAGTGTGTCCAGAGTTTCAGTTTGGGCTGATAAAACAGCTCTGGAGGTGGATAGCAGTGATGGCTGCACAAAAATGTGCAAAAATGTTAATCCCGTTGAACCATTCACTTAAAAATGGTTAAAAATAGTAAATGTTACATCACATATATTTTGCCACAGCAAACAAAAAAGGTGGGGGGGAGCAAAAGATGTCCTTTTGTCCTGCTCTCATTCCTCAGTGCTCAGCACGGGGCGGATGACCATTACTGTCTGCGGAGTGAATGATGAACACAAATGGTCTGGGAACAAAGACGACAGGCCAATTCATTCTGCCTGGAAAGTTTTTTTAAAAAAGATTTCATAGAAAGGATCAAGGTATTTGATCAATACCTTTACACAGACCAAATTTTTCATCAATTCATACAAGTTGAATTTTTTAAACAGCTTGATGAGGTATAATTTCTTATAAAATCCACCCAGTTTAAGTGTGACCTTTGTAAATTACAGAGTTCTTAACCATAGCACCTAATTTGAGAACACTTCCATTGCCCCGGAACGAAACCTCATGCCCAGCTATACAGTCCTTCCCCTTCCCCAGGCAACCATCAAACTACTTTCTGTCTCTACAGATTTGGCTTTCCGAACATTTCATATAAACAGAAACACACAACACGTGGGTTTTGTATGGGACTGATGACGAACCTACAATGTCAAGGATTCTGTCCATAGGTGTGAAGATTATAAATTCTGATAGTAAAGCTGGTGCCAAACACTGATTTTCAAGGCTTTTCAACTGTGGGTCTTGAAACTAAAGGGCTGACAACAAACACGTGATCTCCAAAGTCAGAGCAATTCTCTTTTCCTGACATTGCTGTTTTTACTATTCCACTCTACTATTTCCAGTTTTATTATTCATCCTTTTCCTTTTTTAAAAAAAGGACTTAAAGACCATTGATTATATATAACAAGAATATTTTCTTCCCACTTATTTAAATTTGAACTTTATCCATATAAATCTAAGCCTAATTTTAAAAAGCTGTCCCACTAATCACATTCTGGCAGAAGAAACAATGAGACTCATTAAAACCTATGTCTTAAATTCTTATGAAAATTCTGGCCAGTTTTTAAGCTGGAGACCTGGGTGACATCATTTCTGTGGCTCCGGGCAGCTTTCACTCACCTCCTGGTCACATGTGACCATTTCCAAAAACAAATGAAGACATCAACTGAACAGTCCACTCAGCGGTCCACACTCTGCTCGCACTGAGAAGAACTGCCGGAGCCGTCTGTGCAAGCCAGGATGAACGACAACGCCTTGTCGTGGAGCTGCGCTACGAGAAAGTTGTGTCGCAAATGGGTGCAGTTCAGCCTCTGCACGGGACAGAGCGTTATGCAAGAACTGGCGTGGGAATGAGTTCAGATGAAAGGAAAATAATGCTGACAACCACCATCAGATGCCAAGGCTGAGTGCCAGCTGCTGGCCACCTCCACATCGTCTTGTAGAAGTCTCACCACAGCTCTGGACACAGACACAACGACTCGTCCTATTTTACAGGGAAGCTATACAAGTGTCTGAAGCCGCAGAGCTGGTGAACGGCAGGGTGAGGATTTGAACTCCACGTGGGCAGTCTCCAAAGCCCATGTGCTTAACTCTGGGGCTCTGAGCTCTGACTTAAAACATGAAATACAGACATGTAAGTAGAATAGAATGTAACTATTAATACCACACACCCATCCATCCGTACACACACGAACACAGCAGACACGCTGGACCTGGGGACAAGTCCAGCAACGTATCGACTCACATTTATCAGCCGCAGGTACCTAGCACTGTGTGGTGAGGAAATCAGACCTTGTCCTCAAGGAATTCACGGTGTCTGTGCGAAGAAGAGCCGAGGACAGAGAGCTAGACACCCTGCGTCAGCCAGGCTGCGCACGGGCCCTGCTGCCTGAGACTGTCGCTGGCTCTCTGATCCCTTAGGCAAGTCCCCTCCCTCTCTGGCCTCGGGTTTCTGTGAGTGACAGGCTGGGCCGCCGGTCTCTGGGTCCTGTGGCTCCCACTCCCGGCAGCCTGTGCCCTGTTTTCCGAATAACACCATTTCTGCACATGGAACCCTCAGCCCTGGGCCTTCCCCGTTTCCGTGGCTTCAAGGACAGCGAAGCCTCACCTATTTCTTAAGTACTGAGCTATACAAGTGAAGTAGCTTGTTCTTACAAATGGAGGCGAATTAAGACCAATTTCGTTTGAAGAATCACTTTACAGGTTCATCTCACGCTGCCCTCCCCTCTGGCTGACGCCAACCTCCCCGGGGGGCTTCTCCGGGTTTGGGTCTCAACTTCCTACAACGCCCGGAGCTTCCTTGCCACGCGGCCGAGCGGAGAATCCATCTCATTTCGCTGCTGAGTCTCAGCAGCGCAGACATATATTCAGGGCTGACATATTTTCATCACGGAAAAGCAAAGCTCTCAAACAGACGCTGCCCACAGGCATTAATGAGGGGAATGGTTATTTATTCTGCCGCTTGACATTTTGTGCAGAATAATTCCCAAGTCGTTTTATACTTTAACAAATAGTTCATGAACAAAGGAACTTAGCACTTTGGACAAGCACCAAACTAGGATTTAGGAGCTGGCTAACGTTAACCAAAAGAAACAACGCCACTTTCCAGAATCACATTTAACGTAAGAATGCTATGTAATGTCACAGCCAGCTGGCTTTGCGAGACAGCCATTCCTGAGCCCAGGTGGCACCACCTCACCTAGAAACCAACCACACCAACCACTCCTGAGGACTTGTAAGGACACCCTGAAATCCCCTGACCCCAAGGCAAAATGTCTGGCCTGTCTATAGACTCGGTCCACCACTTTTGTTAACAGGAAATATCCTAGACCAGGGGTGGGAAGCATTTCATGTTGGAAGGCTGCATTAATTTAGCTGTAATCAAATAAGGTCACATTCAAGAAACTTCAATTAGATATATTAATACTTAAAAATTTACATTATTTTGTAAAAATCTAACTACCATGTACTTAATAATTTCAAAAGATGAGAACTATTAGCTAATTTTAAAGTTAACTAACCTTTTAATGACTTTTTGTGTCTGCTTTTTATTAGAAAACATTTGAATACTTGGCTGCAGCATGGAGGTCTGCAGTTTCAGTTGCTCCTTTAGATGGGGATCAGTCATTTGTGACCTTAAGGGCATCCTGATTTGGGTTCAGTAGGAGAATGTAGATTTGCAGCAATAAGTGGATGAAAAGCAAGAAAGCATTTTTTGGGCATGTTGCCAAAGGTGTGGGTATTCTACTGCATTTTTCCATATTTCAATTGGATCTTTCTTAGCATCAAACAATGACTTTAAAATATCATCTCAATCAATCCCCTGCAGTTCTTTAGGTGCTTTGGTGATATCAACTAGGTGAGGCTGAAATGCTAATTTGAGTGTGATGCCATGATTCTCAAAGTCAGTGAACTTTTCATTGTATTCTCCAATTAACAGGACCATGAAAGCTGTGTATTCTTCAAATAATTGGCACATATCACCCTGTTCATCAATGACTTTTGCTAACTGAGGAAAATGTTCATCCAAAATTTCTTTTTGGAGAAGTGGTGTTTTGAAAAAAGACAGCTGTTTTGTTGTTGTCCAAAGCTGGTAACAGACTGGTGTATGTGACCCCCACACACTGTCGCCAACCGGCCTCATGCAGTAGTGGCACCAGTCAGGTAGGGGAAGTTAGAACTGCATCATGAGCATAGCAGCTGTCAGTTTAGCCCTTATGGCTTACTAGTTCTCATTGTGCTGGTCAATCTGGGAGGATTATTTTGTTGAAACTTATTTTATTCTTTGGTATTATAAATATATTCATTTTAAAAATAAAGTAAAAATATAAAAGACGAACAAAAATGTATTAATAAAAATGAAAGGATTTTTCTGTAAAATTTGGATTCAGTCAAAAGACTGCACCTAAGGACCGTAGAAGGCCACATGTGGCCTTAAGGCCGCAGGTTCCTCACCCCTGTCCTGGACCACAATTTGAAAACCACTGAATTAGACAGTTGCATTATAATGAGCAACGGTGGGTGGGTGCGGGGGAAGCCAATAGAATGATATCTGTAAAGCACCAAGTGAAAACAAAATCACTGTCAATATAGAATTGATACCCAAGAAAACCATCCTTTAAGAACAAGTGTAAAACAAAAGACACTGCTGGACAAAAATTAAAAGTTTGTTTACAATGGACTTTCACTGATAAATTCTAGAATGTGTGCTTCAGGAGGAAAAATTATCCCAGAAGGAAGATTTGATATTGAAGCAGGAATGAGGAAGCAAATAAAATGGTAAATGTGAGTAAACTTAAACCAATGTTGTTTATGCAAAACAAAAACATTACTCTCTAATCTGAAGGACTGTAAAATTAATTTAGAAATAACACTATGGCATAAAAAGCATACAGATCAAGATTGGAATGATTGGATTTAAAACATAATATTCTTATGATGTGTCAGGAGAAATAATTCATGTTTATTAAATTTATACTTATAAAACAAAATATAAATATTAAAATTTCCAGTGCATTCACTGTCAGAGCAATAACAAAGTATGACACCAAATTAGTAGAGGGGAATGTACGGAATGAGAGAAGAAAGAAAACAGTCCAAAGGAATTTATAAAAGGCAAAAAATAAAATAGAAACTTATCTTAGTAAGAACATTTGTCTTTTAATATTTATCTTAATGTCATTTAATTCATTAAATAAGAAACTTAGTACATGTAAATATTTTATGAAAATAAGTATATATTTCAAAACAATAAAAAATTAATAAAAGCAGCATTTTTCTATATTTTTGCAAATCTCTAATGTCTGATTAAAAAGACAATATATTGTTTCAGCTGAAGTATTGAAGAGAAGCCACCTCCATGCAGATATGAAGTTAAAAAACGAAGGTCCTTGCAGACTCTAAAAGGGTCTTGGGGATCTCCAGGGGTCCTTAGACCACATTTTAACAAGCACTACACCAAAAAGTTTTCGGTTTCAAGATTGCAAACTAAACACATGTAGCAATCTTCTGATCCCTGCACCAAATAGAAATACATAAAATATTTTAAAATAAAAATGTGTTGCTTCACTTAAAAACTAGGTGTGTATGCATGAGGGAGCAGAGGAATTCCTTGAAGGAGAGTTCTATCACAAAAAATCAGAAATGGCATCAAAATTGTCCCATGCATTATGGTGGTGGAAGGCAAAACCTAAAGGTGATCCAGAAGCAATGAATAGGGTGCTAAGTTGAGGTAGTCTAGGCAGATAAAACCTTGTACATCACCCCTGCTTTTCCTAGGGGACCAAGCAGCAGTGGAGGGGGGTAGGAATGATATCCATCTACAGGTGGGAGGTGGGATCAAAGAGGCAGGACAGTGGTTCCAGTGCCAGGAGAAACAGAGGGTGCTTAAGCATGGAATGCCAACTACTCCACCCTGCCATTCAACCCACCCTTGTCCATTCTTACCATACACAACAGTAACACCTGCTAAGGTCCCATATTGTGGAGATATTGGATAGTTTAACAGGAAATTTCAAGCATGAAGGTGAACACACAATAAAAAATCATCCATGGTTGGAGAAAATTTAGTACCATGGAAGAAACAGCAAACCCAACCAATGGCACAATGTATATATTCAAGGACAAAGAATTAATGTGGAAATAAGAAGAGGAGTAGAAATGAAGACTCACCCAGAGAAACAAAAGCTGAGGGATTTTGTCAATGTAAGACATATCCTACAAGAAATGCTAAAGGGAGTTTCTCAATCTGGAAGAAAAGGATGCTAATGAATAATAAGAAATCATTTGAAGGTATAAATCTCACTGGTAACAGTAATTACATAATACTCTAACAGTGTAACTGTGGTGTGCAAACCACTCACATCTTGAGTAGGAAGACTAAAAGACAAACTTACCAAAAATAATAACTACAACAACTTCAGAGATATGTAGTATAAAAAGAAATAATTAGAAACAACAAAACGTCAAAAAGTGGGGGTGGGAAATGAAGTTAAATTGTAGAGTTATTTTAGCTTTCTTTTTATACTTTTTTTTGATCATCAGAGTTAAGTTGTCATCAGTTTGAAATAATATTTATAAGATGTTATCTGTAAGCCTCATGGTAAGTAACCTTAAATCAAAAAGCCTGCAATAGATACACCAAAAGTGAAAAGCAAGAAATTAAAACACAAGAAGAAAAAATCACTTTTACACAAAGGAAAACAGGAAGGAAGGAAGAAGGAAAAAGGACCACAAAGCAACCAGAAATCAAATAACATGACAGTACTAAATCCCTGTCTATCAATAATAACATTGATTGTAGATAGACTAAACTGTCCAAATAAAGAGTGGTTGAATGCATAAAAATAACAAAACCCAATTATATGTTGCCTGCAAGAAACTCACTTCACTCATGAAGATACATAGACTTAAAATAAAGGTATGGAAAAAGATATTCCATACAAATGGAAACCAAAAAAGAGCAGGAGTAGCTATATTTGTATCAGACAAAATAGATCTCAAGGCAAAAACTGTAAAAAGAGGAAAAAAAGTTTATTATACAATGATAAAGGGGTCAATTCAGCAAGGATAGAAAAATTATAAATATTTATGCACCCAACACTGGAGCACCCAGATATATAAAGCAAATATTATTAGAGCTAAAGAGAGAGACCCCAATACAATAATTAGCTGGAGACCTCAACACCCCACTTTCAGCATTGGACAGGTTATCCAGACAGAAAATTAAAGAAATTTTATCTGTACTATAGACAAAATGGATCTAATAGATATATACACAATATTTCATCCAATAGCTGCAGAAATGCATTCTTCTCTTCAGCACATGAATCATTCTTAAGGATAGACCACATTTTAGGCCACAAAGCAAGTCTCTGAAAATCCAAAAAAACTGAAATTATATCAAGTATCTTCTCTGACTACCATGAAATAAAACTAGAAATCAACAACAAGAGAAACTTTGGAAACTATACAAACACATGGAAATTAAATAATGTGCTCTTGAATGATTGGCGGGTCAATGAAGAAATTAATAAAATTTCTTGAAACATCCAAAAGTGGAAACACAACATACCAAACCCCACAGGACATAATAAAAGCAGTACTAAGAAGAAAGTTCCTATCAACAAGTGCTAACATTGAAAAATGCAGAAAAACTTCAACAACCAACCTAACGATGTCTCCTAAAGGACTAGAAAAGCAAACGCAAACCAAACCCAAAATTAGAAAAAAAGAAATAAATGAAGTGAAACAAACAAAAAAATATAAAAGATCAATGAAAAGTTGATTTTTTTTTGAAAAGATAGACAAAATTGTCAAACAATTGGACTAAGAAAAAAGAGAGCAGTCCCAATAAATAAAATCGGAGATGAAAAAGGAGATATTGTAACTGACACCACAGACATTCAAAGGATCACTGGAGACTACCATGAGCAACTACATGCCAATAAATTGGAAAATCTAGAAGAAATAAATTCCTAGACACAGAAAACCTACCAATATTGAACTGTGAAGAAATCCAAAGCCTGAATAGACCAATGACAAGTGAAAGAAAGAAGCCATAATAAAAAGTCTCCCATCAAAGAAAAACCCAGGACCAAATGGCTTCACTTCTACCAAACATTTATAGAAGAAATAATACCAACCCTACTCAAACTATTCCCCCAAAACCCCAAAAAACAAACAAACAAAAAACATGGAAGAGGGAATACTACCAAACTCATTCTATGAGACCAGTATTACCCTAATACCAAAATCAGACATAACAAAAAAAGAAAACCACAGGCCAATATCTCTGATGAACATAGATGCAAAAATCCTCAACAAAATACTAGCAAACAGAATTCAACAACACATTAAAAGACCATTCATCATGATCAAGTGGAATTCATCCCAGGGATGCACCGACGGATGGTTCCACATACATGAATTTATCAATGTGATACATCATATCAACAGACAAAGGACAAAAACCATATGATCATTTCAATAGTCACTAAAAAAGCATTTGATAAAACTGAACATGCTTTCATGTTTGAAAGTCTCAAAAAACTGGGTATAGAAAGAACATACTTCAACACAATAAAAGCGATATGTGAGAGACACACAGCTAGTACCATAATGAATGGGGAAAAACTGAAAGCCTTTCCTCTATGATCTAGAAGAAAAGGATTCCCACTTTCACCACTGTTATCCAACACAGTACTGGAAGTCCTACTTAGAGCAATTAGATAAGAGAAAGAAATAAAAGACATCCAAATGGGAAAGGAAGAAGTCAAATTATCCTTGTTGGTAGACAGTATGATCTTATATTTACAGAAACCTAAAGACTCCACAAAAAAACTATTAGAACTAATAAACGAATTCAGTAAAGCTGCTAGGTAAAAAGCCAAAAAAAATCAATATCACTTCTATATGCCAACTGCAAACAATCTGAAAAAGAAACCAAGAAAGTAATCCTGTTTACAACAGCTATAAATAACATACCTAGGAATAAACTTAACCAAAGAAGTGAAAGATTTCTACAATGAAAACTATGAAACACTTATGAAAGAATTAAAGAGGTCACCAAAAAAAAGGAAAGATATGTCATATTTATGGATTGGAATAATCAATATTATTAAAATGTCCATATTACCCAAAGCAATCTACAGATTAAATGCAATCCCTATCAAAATACAAATAATGTTCTTTGCAGAACTGGAAAAACATAAATCTAAAATTTATATGGATCTGCAAAAGACCCAGAACAGCCAAAACTGTCCTGAGTAAAAAGAACAAAACTGGAGGAATCACATTACTTGGCTTCAAATTATGCTACAAAGATATAGTAACCAAAACAGCATAGTTCTAGCATAAAAGCAGACACATAGACTAATGGAACAGAATAGAGAACCAGAAATAAATCCACATATCTACAGTGAATTCATTTTTGACAAAGGTACTAAGAACATACATTGGGGAAAGGACAGTCTCCTCAATAAATGGTGCTGGGAAAACAGGACATCCATATGTGGAAGGATGAAACTAGACCTCTCTCTATATACAAAACAATTAATTGAAAATGGATTAAAGACGTAAATGTAAGACCTGAAACTATGAACTTACTAGAAGAAAACTTGGGGAAACACTCCAGGACATTGGTCTGGGCGATGGTTTCTTGAGTCATACCCCTAAAGCACAGGCAACCAAAGCAAAAGTGGAGAAATGGGATCACGTCATGCTAAAAAGCTTCTGCCAATAAAGGAAACAATCAACAAAGTGAAGAGACAACCCACAGAATGGGAGAAAGTATTTGCAAAATACCCATATGACAAGGGATTAACAACAGGAATATACAAGGAGCTCAATTCAGTACAAAAAAAATCTGATTAATGGGAAGAAGATATGAATAGACATTTCTCAAAAGAAAGCATATAAAAGACTAACAGTTATGTGAAAAAATGTTCAACATCGTTAATCAGAGAAGTGCAAACCAAAACTACAATGATATATCATTTCATTTCAGTTAAAATGGTTTTAATCCAATCAACAATGCCGGCAAGGATGTGGAGAAAGGGGAGCCCTCCTACACTGCTGGTGAGAGTGGGACTTAGCGCCACCACTGTGGAGAACAGCGTGGAGGTTCTTCAAAAAAAAACTAAAAAGAGCTCTCGTATGATCCAGCTATCACACTGCTAGGTATATATCCAAAATACAGGAAATTAATGTATTGAAGAGACATCTACACTCCCACGTTTACTGCAGCACTATCCGCAACGGCCAAGATATGCAATCAACCTAGGTGTCCGTCCACAGATGAATGGATAAAAAAAATGTGGTATATATACAATAGAATATTATTCAACCACAAAAAGAAGGAAATCCTGTCATTCGCTACGACATGGATGGAACTGGAGGACATTATGTTAAGTGAAATAAGCCAAGCACAGAAAGATAAATTTTGATGTTCTCACTGCCATGTGGGAGCAGGAAGTTAAAACGATTCTACTCTCTGTCTCCATAAGAGATTCTCTCATGGAGACAGAGTGGAATGACGGTTTCGGAGGCTTGGAAGAGCAGCAGGGAGGAGAGGATCGAGTGGGGATAGTTAATGGATAAAAAAGTATAAAGAAAATGAATAAGATCTAGTATCTGATACCACAATGACGACTATAGTCAAGGACAAGTTATTTATTTTTAAATAACTGAGAGAATGGAATTGGAATGTTCCTAACACAAAGAAATGACAAATGCTTGAGGTAATGGACACCCCGATTACCATGAGTTGATTATTACACTTTGTATACCTGTATCAAAACATCACAGTACAAGGCGCAGTGGCTCACGCCTTTAATCCTCGCACTTTGGGAGGCCAAGGTGGGAGGACTGCTTGAGGCCAGGAGTTTGGGGCTGCAGTGAGCTATGATCATGCCACTACACTTTTCACTCCAACCTAGATGACACAGAAAGACCCTGTTACAAAATTTTTAAAAAGTACCTCATAAATATATATATTATATACCCATAATAAAAATAAAATATTAAAAATAACTGTCAGCTTCCCTCATTTTGTCCCCAATTCCAACTTGGGACCAATCAGGAAAAGCCAAATGTTTACCCCTAACCAATGACATGGATGCTCCGTTTCTAGTTAGCCTGCCTACAACTTCCCCATGCCAACGGCCTCCCGCTGGGGCGTATCTGAAGCCTTCCCTTTCTTCCCCCCTTTAAAAGCTTTCCCTCTCCTCTGCCTGCCTTTCAGGCTCTGTGAAGCCCGAGTGACGGTGGCTATCACAAGCTCTGAGTAAATTACCTTTGTTTGTTCTCATGTGGTTGGTCTCCACTTATCCCCACAGGTCTCCAGAGGGACTGTCTGCGCTGTGCACAGACCCCGGCCTCCGCCCAGGTGCGGTGTTTGCAGCGGCCCCTGGCGTCTTGCTGCTCACAGCTTCCCAGGCCTGGGATGCAGCACCGGGTCTCAACTCTGCTCCCTTTGGTTGGGTTTCTCGGCTATTTATTCTCGATTTGGTCCCTGGCTTTGTTATTGGTCCCATTTATCCGGCATCCTTGGTTGAATCGGGTCATCCCTTCTCATCCTTTTTTGCTGTCTTGTGTGTTACCGTTTTGTGTTGTGCTATGTAAAAATGTTATTTGTCATAAGAAGGCGAATCCCAGGCTAGAACACAGGCAAAGGCCCCGTATACCTGCTGTCCAGGCCAGCCTCACAGAGCACCGAGTCTGCAGTTCTCACCGGGCGGGTGTCCACTGGGCAAACTTTGCTGTGGGTCACCTGCAAAACCAGGTGAGCTTCCTTTTCCATATTGATTTTGTGTCCTGAGAGCTTGGCTTTGATCCAGAAAGAGTGTTCTTTCTAGTTTTCCACCTGCTGGGGGCACAGAGTGTTGGGTCTGTGTTCAGAGACAGCCACCGTCAGGCCGGGGACCCGGGACACGAGGTGCACAGCAATACTCTCCCACCCATCACCAGCTCTGTGAGGTCCTCTGACTCTAAGTTCTCTCCTCCACCTGGAAAGCTTCCTGCCTTTGTGTATACTGATTACAATGCAAATTCTTACACTTAAATGGCATAAATTCACCGAGATGATTTAGGCTTTCAGTGCCACTCTGAGGGACATTTGATTTGAACAAAATTGTTCATTTGGGAGGCACCTGGGGAAAAAAAGGGGGTAACATTTTCTAAGCCCAATGGGCACCATTTTTGATTGTTATCCAGAGGTCTCTGGGCAAAACTCTGAATCAAAGATCACACCACTGCAAGATTCTGCGGGCAAAGCTAAACAGCAATTTGACAAACTTAAACAGGAACAAACTAGACTCGTTTCCCTAGTGAATCTCCCCCCTTGTCCTCCAGTTGCCTCTCCACATCCTGCTCCCCCTCTTATCCTGCCGACTCCTCTCCTTCTGCACCTCCTCCCTCCTCCTCTCTTTGTCCAGACCTCCTACCCTTCCCCAGCAGCTTTCCTAAAGCCCCAAAATGCCAGTTGCCTGTAAGGACCCACCCCTCCCATGAGCCTGGCACGCAGGCAACTGTCAAGCTCAAACCTTGGACCTGAGATGAATTAAGAGTTATAATGAAAGATTTCCATAAACTCAAACAAGACTAGCAAATATTCACAGAAGAATTTAAAATTCGTTTGGGTACATGGGGCCTGGGATTACCTGACCTATATCAACTTGTACACATGTTGGTCCAAACCTCAGATGCTAAATTCTGGATGGTGAAAGCGGATTGGACTGACCCAGAAAGGGACCTACAGGATCCTTCTTTCTGCAACAAGCCTTTCAGGTCAAATATGGGCCAGAAAAGTTGGTCAAAGTCTCCTAAAAGCCATACCTCAAACATTTCCAGTAAAACTTGTTAGGACCATAATTTAAACATGCAAAAAAAAAAAAAACACACACACACACACAAGATGAAACTATAGGATATTTTCAAGATAGACTAGCAAATACCTTCTGACATCACTTAGGAGTTAAAGAAAGTGCTAACAACAGCCCTTTCATCTCATTTTGTCACTGGAGTTAAACCTCACATTTGAGACCTAATTGAGAAGTGGAGATTAGAATGGGAGATAGCTCTGTTTGCTAAACTGTATCACCTGGCAGAACGTTTTCATAGGGCTTTAGAACAAAAATGAGACAAGACCCAAAGTAAACTGTAGATTAAAAAGCTAAGCAGTTCATTCTCCAACCAACCACTTGCTGACAAGAACACTTGCAGACATTGTTAAGGGAAGTAACACTAGAAAAGAAACGATCCCATATTATGAAAGAAAAATCCCTCAGTTCAGATCAGTGAAGATGCTCCAAGGAAGTAGAAATCACTCAATATCCCGCCATACCTTTAAACACTCGAGGTGAATTAACTATACATATCGTCGTCCTCATCAATTCCTGGTGCCACTCTTCCTCAGAGTAAACTTACGACTTGGGTGGTAGGTAGTTCAAATAACCTTCGGAATTTTCCTATCTCCCAGCCCTTAACCTAACTCTTAGGTCCTTGACTGAAAAACATTCCTTCCTGCTCTGTGATGCCACCCTGCCAGTTTAACAGGCAGAGGCTCACTTTGCAAATGGAACTGTCATATTAAAGGCTCACCAGAGGGACTGTTTCTTGAGGTTCCGGAGCATTGCTCTTTTCATAGTCCAGTTGTGTGTGTTCCGGATGTGCCTTTACTTCCTTTACTGTGTTTACTGCATACCCCAGAAGAGAATCTTGACACTGTATTTGACACTCTATGGGTGAACAATTTCACTCACATAGGCAAAATAATGGGAGAACCTATAAAAATGCAGGTAGATCCTACCAAACCATTACTAAACTCCCCCAATATTCCTTGAAGTGAGACACAGAGTAAGGGATCAAAATTGTAGTTGAAAGCCTTCTGTGTCCACGTCTTCTCACACCCCCGCATTAGCCCTTGCAACACTCCTGTTCTGAGAGGAAAGAACTCAAACACGGGAGGATGGCCATTTGCTCAAGACTTCAGGGCCATCCGTGAAATTCTCAGCCTTTGTTTCCAGGTAATACCTTAACCCAAATATCATTCTGTCACCGATTCCTCCTGAAGCCACTTGCTTCACGGGAGTGGCCCTTTGCTCTGCCTCTTTCAGTGTGTGTCTGGGCCAGGAGAGTCCGTTCACCTGGGGAGGACAATCGTCTGTCTAGACAGTCGTGACCCAGAGGTTTATGGAAGCCCTCTTCAACCTTCCCCTGGTCCTCAGTCAAGACTTAAAAGATCTAAGGGGACTGGTATATGCATACACAAAGAGTGCAATGTGCACCACCCAAAGAATGGACATATTTGAAACTTGGACTTCGGGGGCAAGGGCAACATACGTAAACTAAACATCTGTACCCCCATAATATGCTGAAATAAAAAAAAAAAGAAAAGGAAAAAAAAAGAAAAGGAAAAAAAAGATCTAAATTTTCCTTATGATTCATTTCTGACACAATATGTAGATCATCTCCTTTGTTCAGAACATAAAGAAGCCTATAAAAAGGTCTCCATTTACTTGCTCTCAGTCTTAGTAACAAAGGGACATACAGTTTCAAAAGAGAAATTACAATTTTGCCAGAATAGTTCATTATTTAGGGCATGACCTATCTATAGAGGAAAAACACTCTCTCCCATTAGACTGAAGGCTATTCAAACTTACCCTAGACCTCACAATGACAACTGAGAGGATTTCTAAGTTTAACTGGGCATTGCAGACAATGCTGGCCAGATTTTTCTGAGATTGCAAAACCTCTTTATGAATAAGTCCTCAGGAAGAGACTTCCTGCTCTGAGGGCCGGAACATGAGCAGGTCTTCTGAAACCTGAAGAAGGCTTTCAACAGCCTCCTTTTGTAGGCATCTGGGCCTCTTTGTGCATGAGTAATCCAGACAAGACCTTGGGGTTTTAACTCAACTTCATGGGGACCATCAAACCCCACCATCTACTGTAGCCTTACCCTCAACCTGATGGCAAAGACTCATCCCTCCTGTCTGAGGGCCCTACTGCTGCTGCAAGCTCGGTGATGTCTCTGCTGAGCTAGCTCTAGGCTCCTGCTTGACCTCGTGTTCCTCACGCTGTGCAGATACTACTGACTGAGGCCACACAGCACTCTCCAGCCATCCAGTTAACCTCTTATGGGATGTTATTACTCCCTCTCGCTCACGTTAGTATTCTCAGCTGCAACAGCTGAACCCTGGCATTCTCCTGCCCCTGCCAGAAGAGAGGGAACCTTCATGACTGTCTTATCTCAGTGACAGAACTCTGTACCTCGCTCAGATTTATTAGAAGACTCCTAGTGAGAACCCCGACCTAATAATCTTCACTGGATCATACCTCAGAACTGAACCTGCAGAGGGTTGCTTGAGCCCAGGAGTTGGAGGCTGCAGTGAGCTATGATGAAGCCACCACACTCTAGCCTGGGAGACAGAGCCAGATCCTGTCTCAAAAACAACTACAGGGGGAGGAGTCAAGATGGTGGATGAGAAAAGCCACCAAAGTGTCTCTGCAAAAAAGACAGATTTTAGAAGAAAGAGAAAAAAATAAACTAGCAGTATAGATCCGATGAGGGTCGGAAGGAAGGGTGCCTGAAACTACAGGAGACTCCACGGGAAGACGTTGCAGAGGAGAACTGGAAGGAGAAAGGTCCCGAGAGGCTTGGAGACCAGCGACAAGGGTAGGTGGAGCAGATAACTTTCCCCTCCCTCACATCTCGGACTGCTGGTGGGCTCCTGAGCAGTTGGAGAGACCTGCCAACCCCAGCCCAGAGACGGCTGCCACCAGTGAGCGGTGGCCTCTTACAGACACGGTGCCGGGCTCCCAGCTTCCTCGTAGCACCTCCCGGCATGCAGACCCGAGCCCATTGGCAGACGCCATATTGCTCCATTCTCTCCTTCCCCTTCCCTATCCGT
>CAUYSK010075230.1:0-34338 GCA_963575035.1 Avahi laniger
CTAGCTCACAGCAACCTCAGACTCCTGGCTCAAGCAATCCTACTGCCTCAGTCTCCCGAGTAGCTGGGACTACAGGCATGCGTCACCATGCCCGGCTAATTTTTTCTATATATATTTTTAGCTGTCCAATTAATTTCTTTCGATTTTTTTGGTAGAGACGAGGTCTCACTCTTGCTCAGGCTGGTCTCGAACTCCTGAGGTCAGAACAATCCGCCCACCTAGGCCTCTCATTGTTGGACCTTCTTTGCAGAGCCGAACCAAGGCTCTCTTCAAGTCAGATTCAGAACAGGGTGACCTTGAGGAGTAGGGAGGAGAAAGGATTGGGTATTTTCTCACTGAAAGGAAAGTATGCAAATAGCATGCATACATGCAGCCATTCCTCACCAGCCCAGCCTTGAACATTTGAATATTAAATATCTTATGTAAATGAATGAAAATGAGCAGTTCTTTGGATAATAGGGCCTCAGCCCAGCCAGAGTGGATGGGACCTGTGTTAAGACAGACCTCATGGCAGGTGAGACAGGGAGGTGCTGAACAATTCAACTGAGCAATGGCCCCAGTACTAGTGTGAGGGCTCTGCAAGGTGGACCTGGGCTCAGTAAGGGGACAGAGACTCAGAGAGAGCTGGGACTCTGGGGTTGAGAGTGGGCTCAGTCAAGGAGGAGGTCAATGGCAAAAGAAATGGGGGCTTAGTGATGAGGAAGGCAAGGGGCATCCCTGATGTCCCTGCATAGGGCCACTTCTTTTCCCAGGATTCTGAATGCCTTTCTGGAAGCTGCCTCCAGCTTCCAGAAAGCCTCCAGGAACCTCTGGGGAAATAATGGCTCCCTTGCCCTCCAGGGCCCAGGCCAGGCCTCCCTCTCACTGGCTTCTAGCGGCTTACTCCCAGCCCTGGCCCTCTATCCCCTAAGGCCTCTCAGTTTGCCACTCAGGACTGTTTGGTGTTACCTGTCTGGGTCCCATTCCAGCAGACACAGGTTGCCTGATGCCCAGGTGCCCAGCCAGGCCCCTCACACTTAAACTGAGAGTAGACCAGGGGTAGACTCTGGGACCAGAGCTGGGGTAGGAAGGGACCATTAAGTTAACGTGCCCCATAGCCTTGTCTACCCATTTCTCTAACGTCAAGCCTTCCCTGAGCCCCGTCCCTCACTGAGCCTCATCCCCCTTCCCTGAGCCCTGTCCCCTCGCTGAGCCCTGTCTCTCACTGAGCCCCATCCCTCACTGATACCCTATCTTTCTCATCAGTCCTTGGTAATATCCACCTCCAGTTCCCAGATGAAGCATTTCAAACTGCAGCCCTGGGCCAGTGTTTGGTTCACTCGGTCTCTGGCCTTAGCCATACCAGCCCCATCCTTGTCTTTGTCGTGGCCCAGGGCACAGGCTGTGAGATAGAAGAGCCAGAGGCAAAGGGATCGATAATGGCCTGGAAGGAGCGCACAGCTAAGGGCTCTCTTGGGCAGCTTCCATCGTGGCTCTGGGCCCGTGCTGCCAGCGGAAGGATGTTGAGATGATGCTGCAGGCAGAGCGGCACTCACCCTCTGGCCTGCCAAGACTCAAGCCATGGGCTGGATCACAGAGCAGGCATCGGCCCCACCCTGATCCCTGAACAAGAGCTGCACTGTGCATATTCCTCTCACCCCCACCCCACCTCTCAGGCCAGGCCAGGGTCAGGCAAGGCCACCCAAGAAGGCCGGAAACAGAAGGACAAACCAGGCAGCAGAGAAGTGAGGGAGAGAGGCTGAGAGATCCAGGGTCAGGGATACACAGACCTGCAGGCAGAGAGGCTGTGTATTTACATCCCCAAGTCTGGGCTGGCACGAGAGAGCCCTAAGTGCCCCTGGCATCCCCAGGACACAGAAAAGCAGACCCATGTGTGGGATCCAAGTCCACAGGCACGGAAGCAGGGAGATTCAGGATGACAGGATCCCGGAGAGCCCTAGACGAGGGTACAGGAATCACAGGCCCCACTGCACAGCCATGGCCTTCAATAGAGCCTCGGGGCTCCTTGGCTGACTTCATCACTTGTCCCTTGACACAACTCAACTCTGAAACTTACCTCTGCCAGCCCAGTGTTGGGCACTGGGGCAAAGAGATGAAAAGGTCCGTCGTGGAAGTGTCTGAAATCAGGGTCTGGATTCAAGGGAGTGGTTCCTGCTCTATGCGCCTGCCTTGCCCACAGTGCTTTCTAAGAGTTTCTTAGGTCACCAAGTGACCCGACTGGCCTGCCACTAACTGAACGGGAGGTGGGCCTGACCCAGGGCCTGGCCCTCACCCAGCTGGCTGGTGGCCCATGAAGTGGTCTGGCTTGAACGGCCCCCCAGGAATCAGATTTGCTGAACCAAGTGGATCCTTTCTCGGGGACGAAGGGAGTGACCCAGAGAAGGCAGAGGGCAGGATCAAGGGCAGCAGGAGTCAAGAGCAGCAAGGACGCTGGGCAGGCAGGACGTGCAGGACAAACAAGCAAAACCCCAGCACGACAGAGTCTCTGTGACCACTAAGCCCCAGATTTGGGAGCACTGGGCGCCTGCGGCCGAGGCAGTGACGAGACACCCAGCTCAGTGGAGCTGCTCTGCTACGCAAGTATCCACAAGGACTCCACGAGGCCTGGAGGTGAGGGGCACTGTCCCTGTCTGCCTTACTTCCCATGTAGCCTCACGACAAGGCCCTGTCTCCTGAAACCCTGGGTGTTTCTCTGGTCCTTGTCACCCAAAAGAGCCAATAAAACCCCCTGCTTCTTACATCCCTGTCTCTCCGGCCTCTTCTGCTAGCCAAAGCCAGCCCTAGGATCTGGAGGAAGCCACCTATGCTAGCAAGAGCCCTGCACTTGCAATCCCAAGGTGAGATTCCCGTCCTGCTTTTGCTATGTATCCACCTCTCAGAGCCTCAGTTTCCTCATCAGAAGAATGGGATTAATACCTGCTGCCCCAGAGGCTGCTGGGAGAATGAAATGGGACTATGGTGAGAAGAGCAGGTCCCAGCCTCCCCAGAGGCCCACACTTCACACTCCTTCTGGGGCCCTTGTCCTGTTCTCACTGCTTCCGTCCCTGTGCCAGAATGGCATCCAGGGCTTCCATTTGGTGTCTTGTGCTCCAGCCAGACAGGCCAGGCTGGGTTGGGGACTCTAGACACATCCCCAGGAGCCTGGGGTTCTGCTGTGAAAGAGGAGCCTCAGGGGACAGAGGTCAGTGGGATGGTGGAATTTCAAACACTTGTGACCGGCTTGGGGGGAGGTTGCTCAAGCCTGGGCCCACTTAGTCACGTTTTTCCCCAACCCAGCCCCCTCCCACTAGGGCAGGGGGACGATGGCAGGGAGCCCAGTTCTGGTTAGAACAGGAAGTCCTGCTGGGGGCAGCTGATGGTGCTCACATGAGACTGTGTCACCTCAGCCCTGTGTGATGTTAAATAGGAACTGTCTCGGGCCCTCTCCCCATTTCTACCCAGGCCTCATGGTGCTTTCCTCCTTTCCTTCTGGACTAGAGGCCAGTCGGCTGCGATGGAACCCCACCACCACTGCCCCATAGCATGAGCTCCAGAGCCAGAGGGGCCTGGGTTCAAATCCCACTTCCCGACTGTGTGAGCCTATGCAAGCTGCTCATCTCTCTGAACAAGACTGAAGAGAATGAAATGACAACATGGGAAGGGCCAAGCAAGTGGCTGGGGGTTCACTAAATGTCAGTTCCCTTTCTTATTTCCAGGTCCAGAGCCATGGGCTGGGGCCACTGATGGGGCTGGACCAGGCCAGGGATCTTAGAGTAATGGAACCCGGCTGGGTGCAGTGGCTTACACCTGTAATCCCAGCCCTTTGAGGCCAAGGTGGAAAACTTAAGGCCAGGAGTTTGAGGCTGCCATGAGCTATGATCACGCCACTGCACTCCAGCCTGGGCAAAATAGCAAGACCCTGTCTCTAAAAAGAATAAAAATAAAAAATTAGCTGAGTGAGATGGTGCACACCTGTAGTTCCAGCTACTCAGGAGGCTGAGTTGGGGGGATTGCTTAAGCACAGAAGTTTGAGGCTGCAGTGAGCTATGATCACACTACTGTACTTCATCCTGGCCAACAGAGCGAGACCCTGTCGCTAAGAAAAAAAAAAATCATGGAATCAAACACACATGCCTGCTGTGTGACCTGCAGCAGGTCACTGCAGTGCTTTGAGCCTTGTGTTTTCATCTGTCAAATGTGGGTACAATAGAAGATACTTAGCTAATAATGTGAGGTCCCTCTTTCCCTGGTCACAGAGCCTCCCTTCAGGTGGGAACACAGCAAACTGAGCAAGAGAGGCAGGAGGCAGGAGGCTCTGGAGGTTGGGGACAGGGAGGTAGGGCAGTGAGTCACCAGGAAGGGAGAGGGCGCACAGGGGCTGGGCTTCTGAAGGATGGGGCAGGCTTTATGCCTCCATCAGCCAAGGGTCATTTGGAGGGGCGCTGCTAGATGTGGACTCACAAAGGTTCAGACTAATTCTGAGAGGACTCTGTTAGCAACACACAGAGTCAGACACAGACTGTCCACTTGGCCACATAAAGGCACCCTGGAGTCACACAGACACATTCACACTTACTCCTGCACATCCGGGGACACCACACAGACACAAAAGCACACACAAGGAAGTACTCAGAGACATTCTTTTTTTTTTTTTTTTTGAGACAGAGTCTCCCTCTGTCATCCGGGGCTAGAGTGCCATGGTGTCAGCCTAGCTCACAGCACCCTCAAACCCCTGGGCTCAAGTGATCCTCTTGCCTTAACTGGTACTACAGGTGCGGGCCATGACGCAGGCTAAGTTTTCAGCTTTCAGTAGAGACTGGGTCTCGCTCTTGCTCAGGCTGGTCCCGAACCCCTGAGTTCAAGCGATCCTCCCGCCTCAGCTTCCCAGAGTGCTAGGATTAGGGGCGTGAGCCAATCATGCATCCTTGCACACAAACTTGCACCCTCAAAGTCAAAGCGCGCACTTACTCGTACACACTCCTGTGCACTGTGGAATACACAGAGGCTTGGCAGGTACACTCACACACAGACTCTCTCACCCGCCTCTGGGGCCATCCCCTCCTCGCCAGCCAACCAGGCTCCGCCCTCTCTCCCCACCTACTTCCCACCGTGCTCTGGGGCCTCTGGGGCCTCCCTCCCCAGCTGGAGGGGCGGGGGCAGAGCTCACCCTGCTGATGTGGTAACTCGGCTCACCTGCAGCCAGGGCCACACCCTCCACTGGGAAGGGCTTAAAGGAGCGGGACTCCGAGGGGCTGACCCCACCAGGTGTGTGCCCTTGCTTCTCAGATGGGGAAAGTGAGGCCTAGCGAGGCATCGATGATGAATAGGACTCGAACCCAGGGTTCCAGTGCCAGGAGCCCAGTGGGGAGGCGGGTGGGGATGCTCTGTGGGAATCGGGGAGCCTGGGTTCCAGGCCTGCCTCCCTGGCTGGCTGCCTGGCCAACCTGCTCCTGCTCACCGCTCCCAGTCTCCCTAACAGGCACTCCCTCTCCCTGGCAGTCCCTGTCTCAGGAGCCAGCACCACCCTGGCTCCAAGCCAGAAACCTGGGCGTCCCCCTTCACACCCCTCTTTTCAGAATGTATCTCCTACACGTTTCCTTTCTCAAACTCGGGGGTGTGGGGGGCGACGGGGGGCGGGGGAGGTGACTTGCGCAATGGGCAGTCCAGCTCCGCTACTTCTCAGCCATGTGACTTACAGCAAGTCACTCCTCTGAGCCTCAATTTCCTCATCTGTAAATGGGGCGAGGATCACATCTACCTCACAGGATTGGTGAGAGAATTGAATGACATATTAGACATAAAGTGTTGCCAGGGACTCTGGCCTGGTTTGGTGAATGGATTGGTCCATGAATGAGTTGCCTGGAATACTGAGATGGGCCAGGTCACCCCTGCTGGAGTCTCTGATCCTGCCACCTCCTAGGGGATCGCACAGGACCAGCCTCTCACAGTGTGGTTTGTTGTTAGGTTTGCTGCTGCTTCCAAAGCCCCGGCAGCCCAGTCTAGCCCTAATTGCTGTATCACAGTAGGAAGGTCTGGGTGGTGGGCAGGTGGCAGGGGTGGAGAGGGGTCAGGGAGCCACCACCTGATGGGGGAGGTCCAGCTGTGCTCTGCTTCTGGAGTATCAAGTCAGGGAAGACCCATTCTGTCCTTGGGGGCTCCAAGGCTAGTTAGTAGGAGATTCGACCATGGCCCAAGGGCTCCAAGTCTGATGTGGAAGACATCCTGATCCAAGAGCTCCCGGGCTAGTAAGGGAGACACCTCCTGGCCCAGGCCCCTGAACTAGATGTGGATATAGAACTTTCCCTGGGATCATCAGCTTGATGGGAGCAATTCACCCACTCTTAGGGGCTACTAGGCTGGTAAAAGGGACACAACTCTTGTCACAAAAGGAGAAAGCAAACACATACCTAGGACACGGAGAAGGCGGAATGAGCGCAGATGAATTCAGCTTTGTGAGTGTGCCTCTAGCATGTCTGTGCACTATTTGTGACTCTGCATGTGTGTGCCTGTGTCAATTGTGTTTGTGTGGCTCTCTGTTTATGTCATTGTGCATGTGCCTCTAAGCTGAGGCTGAGATGGCTTAGTGAGTGGACCCAGCTGGGAAGAATCACTCATTCACTAGGCATGCATTTGTTGAGTGTTCCCTCTGCTCCAGTAGCTAGGCTAGGCCCTGGGCATCACACGGAGCCCTCCTGAGCCACCAACAGATGAGGTTCCTGCTCCTGGGGGCTTCACTATGTGATGCGAGGAGATGATGCACTGAACAAGAAATCCCCTACGCTGCCACCTGTTTAAAAAAAGCACAGGGACTGCAGGACCATAAGGGAGGGGGTGTCCTGGAAGAAGTTATATTTAAGCTGTAACAGGCCTTAGGGCTGGGGGAAAGGGTGTTCCAAATAGAGGGAACAGCATGTGCAAAGGCTGTGTACCTGGGGAAAGGGCACCCGGAAAACGTTTTCTGGAGAAAGTGATTGGATGGGGTTTTGGAAGAGGCAGGTAGACACAAGGAAGGGGCATAGCTTCAGTTTGAGGGGTGTAGTGGGACTTGCTAGAAGAAATTTGTCGGCAGGAGCCTGCACCTGGGGATGGAAAGACACTGCCCAGAGGAGCCTGAGGGTCTGAAGATGACCTGAACAGGCAACTGCAGAGAGGCCTGGGGAAGCTGCTGCCTGAGGGTTTAGGGAGTGAGCTCCTGGACTGGCCTCTGGGCTGTGCTAGGAGGGAGAGAGAGAGACCCATAGAGGCCCTGGAGCCTGGGAAAGGGCCCCCAAAGATCTTTATCTCAAAAGGAATTTAATCCAAGCTCCCGCACAGAGTAAGGTGAGAATTATAATAAATGCTTCTCCCAAGTTGCTTTCCAATGAGCTCTCCAGGACCTGATTTATTCCTCTCAAGAACTATGTTATTCTATTTCCCATTTTATTTATCTATTTTTTTGAGATAGGATCTCACTCTGTTTCCCAGGCTGGAGTACAGTGCCATAATCTGTATCTCACAGCAGCCTCAAACTCTTGGGCTCATGCGATCCTCCTGCCTCAGCCTCGGGAATAGCTGGGACTACAGGTGCGTGCCACCACGCCCGGCTAATTTTTTTGTATTTTTTGTAGAGGTGGGGTCTCTATATATTGCTCAGTCTGATCTCAAACTCCTGGCCTCAAGCGATCCTTCCGCCTCGGCCTCCCATATATTTTCTGTTTTAAAGCTGAAGAAGCAGAGACTCAAGACAGGCACAAGGGTACAGAGCGGAACACGAGAGTGAGGGGCCTGGATTCGAACCCCTGCCACAGTGTAAGGCCTGGCTCCTTGCACAGCCTCCCAGTACGCGAATGCCCCTTTTAAATCGGTAACAGCTGGCTACGGTGGATCTGGTGTTATTGCTATTACTGCTGTTCATTGTTAATTATCACCGTGATGCCAAAGAACATCCTTGATTCAGCTCGCGCTCTGGCCTCCCCGCTGTCCGCGCGCCGTCGTCAGGAAAACTCCGGGCCTGGGCGGCCCCGCGCGGCCGCGGCGGAAACGACAGCCCCCGGGGCGCGGGGTCGGCGCGGCGGCGCCCCCTGGAGGCAGTGCTCGGCATTGCCGGACGCCCTGACCTGGGGCGGGACGACCTGAACGTGGCAACCTGAAACACCGGCCCCGGTGGTCAGCATGCGGCAGGCGGTGGTCAACATGCGGCAGACGGATGGCCCCAGACAGCGGTCCCGGGGTGCAAGGAGAAAGGACAAAATGAAGAGAATAACATTCAGCAAGTGCCACTTGTACACCGGGCAAGGTGCTGGGGCATTTCCTCCACATCTTCTCATTTAATGCCCACCTAACCTCATTTCCCAAAAGCAGAACCTGAGGTCCAGGGAAATTAAGTCATTTGCCCAGCGACACAAAACAAGTCTGGCCATTCATTACTGGAGACAGTATACTGAATCTTGGGTACCACCATTTCCTGCCTGTGTGACTTTGGTCAACTAGGTTGCTTAACCTCTCTAAGCCTCAGTTTTCCTATCAGTGAATGAGCTTTATTACAGGCCCTATGACAGGGCTGTTCTGAGAATTTACTGTGATCATGCAGATAAAACGCCCAGCTTTCCCTCTGGCATGTAGGAGGGACTCAAGGAAATAGCTAATATTTACTCATTCAGCCACTGTTTACTGAACACCTAGGGGCCGGGGATACAGCCATGAAGGAATTCAGATATTGTTCTCGCTTTAGTGAATTAACTCGCCTTTGTGTCCCTAGGATTTAGCACATCATCTGGCTTAATAAACGCTGAATGAACGAAGAGACATGCTGCAGTCAGTCCGTCCCTGGTTGCAGCTTCAGAGAGAGTAAGAGTTCAGAGAAAGGGGAGTTTTTAAAATAATAATAGTTAATATTCCTTAGGCACTTGGTTAAATTATTTTCTTGTTCTTAGTTCATCCTCAGGGCAAACCTGTGAGGTCACAGAGGTTTCACAGAGAAGAAAACAGTCTCCGAGAGGCTGAGTGACTTTTCTTAAGTCACGTAGCAAGTGCAGAGGTAGGTTTCAGGCCCTGGCCTGTTGGCTTGGATTCGTACCCTGGCTCTCTAGAAACAGTGGGTTTGAGGGCCCTGCCAGGGCGTCTCTGTACCAGCCTTCTCCCCCTCTAGATGGTTTGCTGGAGCTCTTGGCACAAAGAAACTGAGCAGTACGGCCTCCACCTGCATCAGTAATAATGTGGAATGTGCTACTCTCAGCTTGCAGAGCAACTTCATGTCCACGAGCTCATGTGCTCGGCCTCACATTTGATTGCTTCCCACAACAATCCTGTGAAGAGAGATCCGCTGCCCATTTCGCTGATAGGGAGCTGAGGTTCAGGAGGTTGGCTTCCCAGGGTCATCTAGGACCTGCTGTAGGCTATGGTGGAGACTACCGCCAAGTCTGCCTCCCCTGCTGCCCCCTGGCGCCGCCTCTCCACTTCCCGGCTCATCACCCCTTCTTCCCACATGCATGTCCACCGACTCACAGCCCACTTCCTGCCCCATTCTCCCAGCCACGACGGTACCTACAGGTCTAAGACTACGGTGGGCTAAGAGGGACCCCTCAAGTGGGGACTGTGTCTGGAGTGGTGGCTGGGAGGTCACTCTATCTGTTCACAATTTTTCTGATTCTGTTTTTTGGTGGGGATTTTGGGGTGAGCCTCCCCAAATTTTCTGGCCAGGGCCCAGCCTTCCTGGGTTTAGTCCACACCTTGGAGTCTCAGTAGAAAACAGGGGCAAGGTGTTTGCCAGAGAGGGTTTACTGGGAATACTCACAGAGGTGTGGGCAGGAATGGTGCAGCCCCTGGGGCTTGCCACAGTGGGATGGAGTGAAGCGGGCAAGACCCCTGGGCCTGAAGGGGCAAGGGGTGGGAGCTTGTTAATGAACCTGGCCAGAGCTGTATCCACAGGTGCAGGCCACTCAGCGGGAACTGTGGCTTCCAGGAGAGGAACATAGCATGTGCCCAAATCACTGGCAGATGAGAGGCATAAAAAAATATCCTGATCTCACTCTCCTTCCTCCCCTAACCTCCTACCAGTGTCTCCTATTGATCAAAGCCCACCTGAAGCCAGAAGGTAAGGGGACCCAGGAACACAGGCGCAGAGAAGTGCTGAGAATGAAGGCTAGGCAGTGGGTAGCCAGCCCAAGGGCTTCTCTTCTCTTCAGGATTTGGCTTTGTGGAGGGCCTCAGAGACAGAATGGTGGTGTTTGTCTTTCAAAGCACAGTCTATGCCTGACTCCAAAACACCATTTCTCCTCCTTCCTAGCCCACGTTACTTTGTCCCCGGGGCCATCCCCAGTCCTGGAGTTAATCTCTCCCATCCCTCCCTGCTTTCCTGGTTCTCAATGCTTATCACATCACTCAGCCCAGTGATTTGGCATTATTCTCTGCGTAGGTTTGTCTCCCCAGGAGACAATTCTAGCTTCCTCTACACTGAGAGCTTCTTGCAGGCTTGGGCCAAATAAGGCCATTTGCTCTGATACAGGGCCCAGCACAGACCAAATGCCAATGTTTGCCAAGTGAGCTGAGTCCTTTGACCTCACTTACCTCCCTGTGTCTTGGTATGTGCAATCTGGGCACATGCTACTTGGTGGTGAGTGGCCCAGGCCTGGCACAGAGCAGGCATCAAATGTTGCCTGCATTGGCCTGAGTAAGACCATCTTTCTTTCCTTCATTCATTCAACAATTTTTTTTTAGGTCCTATGCGCCAGGCTCTGTGTTGGGCCCTGGGGATACAGCAGTAAACAAGACACACAAAGTCTCTGCCTTTGTGGGGCTTCCACTCTAGTGGGGGAAGCAGAGAAGGAAAGAATTGAAAATGAATGGTATCGTTGCAGATAGTGATAAGTGCTAACAGAAATAAACAGGGCAACCAGATAAACAATAATGAGTGGACGTCACGGGTGGCATCGGGGAAGGCCTCTCTGAGGAGATGACTTGTGAGCCGAGACCTAAAGGATAGAAGACGCTGGGACCGGAAGAGCTGGCAGGGGTGGTCTAGGCAGAAGAAACAGCCAGAACAAAATCCCGGAGGTGGGGGAGTTTCTGGGACCCTGCAGGATTCAGTGTTTCGGCCTAAAAAAGGGCTTATGGGAGGCTAGGAAGGGTTAAGAAATTCAGTCTCAGGGGACTGCCCGGGGCCAGCTCTTGGACTGAGGGCTGGAGGGAAAGGAGAGCCCTTCTGAATGCCACCCTTGCTGCCTGTTGCTTAGCACCCACAGCAAACAGAGCTGCTGGCGGCCTTGCCCTTGCTGCCTTAGCTCCCCTCCGACTGGCGGCAGATGTCAAAGGACCCGTGGCTGAGGCTTTGCCAACCTCCTCCCCTGGAATATTTCAGGGGTAAGTCAGAAAATGACCAGCAGCCTCCAAAACCTGACTTTTTCTTCACGCATACCTTACAAGGGTGTATTTGGCTTCCCAGGGTGTTAAATCTTCCACACCCTTGCATGAGACAGAGAGATATAAATATACAACCACAGGCGGCACACTCACATACATGGATGAATGAATACTCAGTCCCCAGTCAAACACGGGCACACGATCACACACAGGATCATACACATGTCCCACAGACATAGTCACAGGAGCCGGCCCCCCACACCGACACACTGCACAATGGGCACAGTCACCACACACCATTGATCCTCAGATCATACAATCGCACATCCACATGCCCACACACAGACATGGGCACACAACACCAACAATCTCCTCCCCACACACCACACCCAAACCATGATCATATGTTCCTACTGCCGGCCGCGAGCACACTGATCACAGCGCACCAGCCGAGCCGCATACACTCAACACCATTGCATGATCACCCCACCCCCACCCCCAGCCCAAGGCCTCTCAGATTAAACTGAAGGTCCAGGCTCTGGGGCTTGTTGCAGTGCACGGCATTCTTTTGCGATTGAGTCAAAGACCTCCCCCAACAGAGGGGCTAAGTGGAAAAAAGGAATCAGAGGAGGGAATGTCTGCGGCCCAGGTCTGGGAAGAGGCCCAGCAGCCTGTCCTCACTTGGGGAGAAAGACTTCAGTGTTGAAGTCTGGCCCTGACACTGGTGGGCTGAGGACTTGGGGGAGGGGGTACGCTTTGAAGTTGACAGAAGCCAGGCTGAGTGGGGGTGACAGGTGGAGCCAGGGAGAGACCCCAGGAAACCTGAAAGGGTGGAGCAGAAAGTTGAATACGGACTCAATTTTATAGGTATAAACTCTGCAGTCCTCCCATTGTCCTTCCCTAACCCTAGCCAGGAGACCCTGGGCCCTAGGCTGTCCCCAAACACTGGGGGTGTGGCCATTAAGCCGCGCCCTGCCCCACCCCTTCACGACAGCTGCGGGGTGCAGCGCTGGGAGCGCCCAGAGGGTGGCCGTTGTCCCCCCCGCCGCGCAGGTGGGGGTCGGAGGGCGCCGAGCTGTGGCGGACACTCCCAAACACTTGCGGGCGAGGGGTGCTGGGTCCCTCTGAGCACCCCGCTGCCCCCTCCCCCGACGGCTGGACTGGGACGTGCTGTGCTCTCTTGGGGCTACAGAACGCGCTTTTCCCCTTTCCCCTGCAACCCGGATCCCGGGAAAGGAAGGGCGGAGGAAAGGAAGGTTCGGGAAGATCTTGGGCTAGCTGGTTTTGGAAAGGCCGCTAAGCCGCCTCCCACCTCCACCCCTACCCCTACGTCTCCTTCACCCCCACCCCTACCCCTGGCCGGTCCTGGGAGGGGCGGCATCTCCCCGCCCCCAGGGCCCCGCGGCCGCTCCCTCCTCCCGCGGCGGGAGTCCGGGCCAAGTGGGCGCGCCCGGCCCTGGGCCGGTCGGGATCCGGTGTCGCCTGCAGCTGGCAGTGCGGCGGGCGCGGGGGCCGGAGCGAGCGGCCCGCGGGGCCGGCTATTAATAACGCAGCGGCCGAGCCCGGGGTCGTGCAGCCATGGCTAGCCCGGAGCCCCGGCGAGGCGGGGACAGCACCGCCCAGGCCGCGAGGTAGGACTGTCAGGGGCCCGCGTCGCCGCCCCTTTCGGGAGGGGGTGCTGGACGGGTTCCCTTCCCCAACCCGAGGGCACCTTTCGCCCGGCTGGAGGGTGGTGGTCCAGCCGGGTGGGGCACGGGGCGGAGCCACCTAGTGAAGGGAGAGGGGAGTCCAAGCAGGGGTCCTGGCACCTCCTTTTGTCTGTGGCTGTTCATAATATCCCTTCCCCTACTGCGCGCTGTGTGAGAATTAACCCTTTCAGGCTAGAGGGCATCAACCACTCAAATGCCATTAGGCCCTTAGTGGCCAGAGACACTGCTCATTTTCCTTCATTGCTTGCTCCAAATGTCAGCTGGAGACAGAGGTCTGCCCAAGTTGCTGAATTCGCTGTGTGGAAGCCACTTGGTGCAAGGTTGGGCATCTGCCAGCTTGAAGTTAAGAGTCTGCTCAAGCAGCTTGTTCTCTGCTGTGTGGTCTGGGATGGGGGTAGGGGAAGGATCCACTGTCCCAGCCTAGCAGGAGGGCCCTGGCCGGGCAGGGCAGTGGTGCAGAGGCCCTCCCCATCTATCCACATTGTCAGCTTAGCACAGGTTAGGGGGAAGGGACCTGTGGCTGAGGGGTTTGGAGCAAGGGGAGCGTGTTTCTGCCCCAGGTCAGACTGTGGCCCTGGGACTTCCCAGTGTCCCAAGATTTGGAGGTGCAAATACACACCTCCTGACACGCCTTCACTGTCACCCAAGGGCACAAAGCTGAGCACCGTCTTACACATGTACGTGCCTTACTGCCATCCACGAATACAGGTACACGCAAAGTCAGACAGGAGACTTTTGCCTGCACAGTGTCACACACACTCCCAGCCACAACCCTGATGGACAGGGTTGGGAAGCTGCTAGAGTCCTCTGGGGAGAGGGACAGAGTGGCAGAGGCAGGCTGCCTGGGGCCCACGTTAGTCTGAGGTCAGAGGCCCGAGCTGAGCTCACTCTCTCTCCCCTTGGCTTCCCCTGATCTGCCTCTTTCCCTCTTCTCTCTTGGAGAGGCAGCTGTGTGAGGGCAGCATCCAGCAGAGGCCTGGCACTGTGGGCAGGGTGACAGGCAACATGGTGCGTGGCAACAGCACTGCCTGGAAGTCAGGAGGCCTGGCTTCCACTTCGAGCTTTGCCACTCAACCCTGGGCAAGTTTCCTCCTCGGTGCTCAGTGGGTCTCTGCCCTTCTTACAGAGCCCCGCCCTGGGATACAGTGCGGAATGACAGCTCTACTTGTCCTCTCACTCTCGGGGAGACAGACACACGCGCTTCTGTGAAGCAGGGCGCCAAGTGTAAAGACGTGCTGCACACAGAGTGCCCAGAGAAGGGCGGTGGAGTTGTTCTGGGAAACTCTTCACAGAGGAGATGGAGTTTGAGCAGGGCTTGAAGGATGAGTAGAAATGTGTTAGATCAGTAGATGGAAGTATATCTTGATGGCTACGTGCCGAGCTCTATTTTCTGTGCTGCAGTTACTGCTTCGAGACCTCATGCGTGCCCTAGGAAGAGAGTGGTAAACACTGCTGGCGGCCTTCTCTGGGTTCTACCACTTCCATGAGGTGTGGAACCTCGAGTGGTTCTTTACTCTGTGCTTTGGCTTCCTGCCCTATAAAATGGGGATAATAGATAAGCATTCTATAAATGAGTATTTATATAAAATGCTTAGAACAGTGCCTTGAACACGGTGAAATCATTCCAAGGTGGGAGGTTCGGCAGGAGCATGACAGACGGCCGTCCGCTGGGGAAGCAGGGACTCCGTTGAGTGTCAGAGCGGGTCTGGCTGGCTGAGCAGATGCATCCTTCCTGGCACTAGGAGCTCTACCTTCCCAGGTGGTACAGGGCTGTTCTCTAGTCAGGTGGTGTTCAAGAAGTTGCATTTCTCAGCTGCACATTGTGGGCTGAGATTAGGAGGTATAAAAAGTTAACAAATGCTCTGGGTTGTCAAACATTGGGTGGCTTGCAGGAGTAATGTGAGATGAGACTAAAAAAGGTATGTTGGTGCCACATCTTTAGGACCTTGAAACCATGCTTAGCAGTTTGGCTATTTACGGGTCAAGTGGAACAACATCGCTCCCTTTATGTTGTAGCAAGCTAAATGTGGCATTGTGGAGAACAGATTGGGGTGATGGTCGGGGGCAGTGGCTCATGCCTGTAATCCTAGTACTCTGGGAGGCTGAGTCGGGAGGATCGCTTGAGGTCAGGAGTTCAAGAATAGCGTGATCAAGAGTGAGACCTGGTCTCTACTAAAAATAGAAAAAATTAGCCAAGCGTAGTGGTGTGCGCCTGTAGTCCCAGCTACTCAGGAGGCTGAAGCAAGAGTATGGGTTGAGCCCAGGACTTTGAGGTTGCTGTGAGATATGATGATGCTACGGCACTCTAGCCCAGGCAACAGAGTGAGACTCTGTCTCAAAAAAAAAAAAAAAAGATAAGAAATGGGGTCTCCCACCTCGACCTCCCAGGGTGCTAGGATTACAGGTGTGAGTCACCTCGCCTGACCTCGAGACCCCATTTCTAAAAAAAAAAAAAAAAAAAAAATTGTCCAGGCATGGTGGTGTGCACCTGTAGTCCCAGGTACTCGGGAGGCTGAGGAAGGAGGATTACCTGAGCCCAGGAGTTGGAGGTTACGATGAGCTATGATCGCACCACTGTACTCCAGCCTGGGCAACAGAATGAGACCCTGTCAATCAATCAGTCAATCAATCAGTCTTGCCTAGTCCACATGGAGAATGGAGATGTGTTTCTCTGAGCTGGAGAATACAGGCACAGCAAGATGGGGGAGAACAATAATTTGGGGGCAGTTGAGTTTGAGGTGCCAAGTGACATCAGGTGAAGATATCTAAAAATGATCTCCTCTCTGGTAAAGTGATGTGAATGAACTAGGTGATTGCTGAGGTTGTCCTCGAGCTTAAAGTTTTGGTGCCGGTGCTGGCTTGAATGTAGGCAGTCATGTCTGAAGCCCAGTGGTGTCCAGAGGGCTGCTCTGAGACGCAGAAAGGGAAACCAGGGATTCATGGGGTGTTAGGAGGACAGAATACATAATGATTTAGAATAAAAATAATCTTTCTCGGGAACATTGAGTTAAGATAGAGCTTTAAAGCTAGGCATGGTGGCTTACACCTGTAATCCTAGCACTCTGGGAGGCGACGTGGGAGGATCGCTTGAGGTCAGGAGTTCGAGACCAGCCTGAGCAAAAGCGAGACCCCTGTCTCTGCTAAAAATAAGAAAAATTAGCTGGGCGTGGTGGTGCGTGCCTGTAGTCCCAGCTACTTGAGAGGCTGAAGCAGGAGGATCACTTGAGCCCAGGAGTTTGAGGTTTCAGTGAGCTGTGATAACACCACTGCACTCTAGCCCGGGTGACCTTGTGGGATCCTGTCCCCTGGCCACCCCCTAAAAAAGAGCTTAAAACCTTTTCAATACTGATAAATTACATGCTTTGATACTTATGGCTTTTAATTTATACTTTATATCTCAACAACAAAAGAAGCTTCTCGAAAGCTTCAAATTCAGTCTGTTTTATAACTGGTACACACTCTCTGAGTTTCCTTGCGTAAGATAATCTCTTTTAATCTCAGTTTCCTGATCTACAAAATGGGGATAATATATGTAACTACCTCATAGAATTGTTGTGAGGATTACATGAGTTGATACATACAAAGCATCTAGAATAGGGCCTGGCACATAGTAAGCCCTCCCCTTAGTAGGCTTGATTCATTATTTGCATGGTATTTTATATTTTCAAAAAGTTGCTCAGAGATCCAAGGTAGGTAAGGTACCTTTGAAACAGGAAAGACCAAGGCCATCTGAAGGCCAAAGAAACAGGAGAGCCTTCCCCAACAGGAACTGATTAAATGGCAGGCCCTAGGCAGCTTGGTCAAGGAGCTCATTTGTTGGAATGACAGAATCTGAATTCAAGAGCCTTTGACAGGCTAGAAGGATGGGCCAATTCTAGCAAGATGGAGGATTACAGGAACAAGCGATGTGGCTTAAAAGCATTTGGTGTGAAAAAGTCTTAAGGATTTTAGTCAAACTCAGCACTTGTCAAGAATATGCTGGAGCTGCCCTGTATGCTAAGGGAAGCTTGGCTGCCGCAACAGCAGCATAGTGTCCGGAGACTTCACCGCACAGAGCACACCTCGGGGGCGACTTTCAATGCCCGTTCCCCAAGACAGAATCCGGGGCCTGGTCAGAAGTGACCAAATTAGGAGGGTACTGGAAACCTTGGCATGTATGGAATAATCGAAAGATAAGTTAGTTATCTTTAAGCGTTTAAAGAACTTACAGGGAAAAGAAGTAATAATTGTCTAGAATCCAGCGGTAAAGAGTGCAGGGAAGAAGGTTTTACCTCAACATTAGAATGTTATGACTGTGAAACAAATGGTGCGTCAAGTGACTTTCCTGTCCTTGAAGGCAGCAGAGACTAGAGAGTGGTGTGAGGCTGTCATTAGGGGAGCTACACAGTGGACTGTGTGTGTGTGCGGAGGGGTCAGATCCATAGAGGGGAGGGAGCAGACAAGTGACCGCTGAGATCGGAGAACCTGATGCAGTATCAGCCTGGGGCTACTGGCGCCAGTCACCAGCCATGCTGGGATTGTGCCCGTCCTTTCACTTTCCGTCATTTCTCTTACAGGGAAACAAGAGCAGAGGCTAATTCTCCTCTCGAAGAGAACTTTGAATCCCTGAGCCAGGCAGAGACCTTGAACCCAGAAGTTACTCTATCTTTGGAGGGGACCTTGAACCTAGAAGACATTCTCTACCTGGATGACACAGGTGACTTTGACGAGACCCTCTATGTGGAAGAGACTGAGAAGCCAGAGGAGACGCTGTACATCGAGGAGACCAGGCAGCCAGGTGATGAGACAGTGTACGCGGAGGGGCCTGGGAATGCAGAGGAGACGCTGCACGTGGAGGGGACTGTGGAGCCGGATGAGGTACAGTTTGTGGAGGAGCCCGTGGAGCAGGGAAAGCCCACGAGCCCAGAGCAGATTGTTTGTGGGGGAGAGACGGTCACAAGGGAGGAGAAGCCTAACCCTGAGGAGAGCCTCAGAGCCGAGCCGAGCCCCGGCATGGAGGAGAACCTGAGCATAGAGGACCTGGAATTGCTGGAGGGGCGATTCCAGCAGTGTGTCCAAGCCGTGGCCCAGCTGGAAGAGGAGAGGGATCAGCTCATCCACGAGCTCGTGTTGCTCCGGGAACCGGCCCTGCAGGAGGTGCAACGGGTCCATCAGGACATCCTGGCTGCCTACAAGCTGCATGCCCAGGCAGAACTGGAGCGGGACGGGCTGAGGGAGGAGATCCGGCTGGTCAAGCAGAAGCTGTTCAAGGTGACGAAGGAGTGTGTGGCCTACCAATACCAGCTGGAGTGCCGCCAGCAGGACGTGGCTCAGTTCGCCGAATTCCGGGAAGTGCTGGCTACGCGGGCAGTGCAGCTCTCGGAGGAACTGGCCCAGCTACGGGAGGCCTATCAGAAGCAGAAGGACCAGCTGCGGCAACAACTAGAAGCGCCCCCAAGTCAGAGCGATGGGCACTTTCTCCAGGAGAGCCGGCGACTCTCTGCCCAGTTTGAAAACCTCATGGCAGAGAGCCGCCAGGGGCTGGAGGAGGAGTATGAGCCTCAGCTACTGCGGCTCCTAGAAAGGAAAGAAGCTGGGACCAAAGCTCTGCAGAAAACCCAGGCGGAGGTCCAGGAGATGAAGGAGGCTCTGAGACCCTTGCAGGCAGAGGCCCGGCAGCTTCAACTGCAAAACAGGAACCTGGAGGACCAGATCGCACTTGTGAGGCAAAAACGAGACGAAGAGGTTCAGCAATACAGGGTAGGCCCATTGGGCATGAAAGGAACTGAGGTCTTTTAACCTGGGGAAGGGAAAGGTGACCAGAGTCCATGTTTTTGGGGCTGAAGGCTACTGTCACCTGTAGGAAGAACAACTTGTTCTTTGGGGCCATTCACTTACTTCTTTCCTCCATTCTGCATTCACTGGGCCTGTGGGAGGGGTTGAAAGTCATCTGCACTCTTAGTTTGCAAAGGATTTTTGCACCAGCTCTGTGTTCTTCACATTAGTCCTGAGAGTTGAGCATTCTTATTTTTCATACGAGGAAACTGAGGCTCAGCGAGTTGGAGTAGTTTGAACTCTGGTCCACCCAACCCCAAATATTTCAGTGCTGTTTCCACGAAACCATTTTCTACTTCTAGCTGGATAGTGAGTCACACTTGGGTATATATAGAGCAGCAGGGAATGAGGCTAGATGGAATGACTCCATTCCCTTCTCCCCACCCCACATTTATCCCGCAAGTCCCACCTATCCAATCTCTGCCTTAAAGTCTTCCAATTTTGAGACTAGGATGAAATCTATAAATCTCTACTCTTCATTTTCCTTTTTTGTGCATTTGCTACCATCTTCCTTGTATTCGAATTATTTCTGATTAAGTGTGAGCCATTCTAATCCCTTTTTAGAACATAGTGGGATATAAACACCAAATGCATAAACAATTACGTCGTCTCTCCCCCAGACTGTGAGCTTGCAGAAGGTAAGGAATATGTTTTATTTATCTCTGTTTTATTCTTCGCCACTCATGGCTCAGAGCACACCTCAGTTAAGTGCTGAGTTAAGTGCTGCTGGGCACTCTGAGAACTCTACAGCATGATGCTTTAGGCAATACTTTTGTCTTTTGAAACGTGTGTTCCTTCGGATAAACTTAAACATCTATGCCCTCCCAGATATTCTTTTTCCAAATATTTTTCCTCTTATCCCTGCAGGTGTCTCTTCTAGAGATAATGCTAGTTTCAGCCTCTCATGTTGAAAGCTGTCCTCAAAGGTGTGTCCATATTTGCCTATTATAAAGGTCTTCAAATTGGCTGGCCATCCTGTGAGCAGGGACAGAGCTTGCTGAGTAGTGGGCTTCAGGACGTGATAAAGCAGCAGAAAGTTGATTTTTCCTTTGGGAAAATGTCTGAAGGTGTTTTCTCTGGGGACTTACAGTTCATCCAAGGATGAATTTTCCATCCGCTTGAGCAGGAGGAACATCCCTGACTTCCAGTGTTCTTTCTAGGCAGAGGGCAACAGATGCTGGTGGGTCGCATCATGAATTTTCCAAGCATTCACTTATAGCTCCTATTTTATTTTTTATTTTTTTTGAGACAGAGTCTGGCTCTGTTGCCCATGCTCGAGTTCTGTAGGGTCAGCCTAGCTCACAGCAACCTAAAACTCCTGGGCTCAAGCAATCTTACTGCCTCAGTCTCCCAAGTAGCCGGGACTACAGGCATGCACCACCATGCCCAGTTTATTTTTGCTATATATTTTTAGTTGTCCAGCTAATTTCTTTATTTTTAGTAGAGAAGGGGTCTTGCTCTTGCTCAGGCTGGTCTTGAACTCCTGACCTCAAGCGATCCTCCTGCCTCGGCCTCCCAGAGTGCTAGGATTACAGGTGTGAGCCACCGCGCCCAGCCTATAGCTCCTATTTTAAACCCAAATCTCATCCCTGCCTTCCACAGTGTCCTGTGTCCCTGAGTCTGAAGCCTCTCGAATCCAGATTTTGAAGAAAATGGTTCTTCCCCTGAAACAGAGCACTGGGAATAAGACTGTCACCAGGAAGAGCAGGGTGGTGGTGGAGGGCTGTCACACCAATTCATCATTCTGTTTTCCCTCCCCTTCGGCTCTGTACCTGGTTCCTATGGAGCAGAAATCTGGGTCAAGGTGGGATGCAGTGGATCAAGAGTTGCTGTGCTTTGGGAAAAGCTGTGTAGGATAAGTCATGAGTTGAGTGGAATGTGGTTTTGCAGAATAAAGGAAAAGCTAAGGAGGAAAAAACCAAGTGGAGCAAGTGAGGGCAGCCCAAAGGGCTCTGGCTCAAAGGTGCAGGCAAAGCTCCTTGGGGAGGCCAATGTGGCTGGAAAAAGAGGATGGTGGCAGAGAGAAGGGAGCAGTCCACACAGAGAAAGTGGCTTAGGGGATTTGTCTCAAGGGGTTGTCAATCTCCAGCACAGGCTCCTTCCTGGTAACCTGGGAACTGAGAAAATTTGCTCTAAGACACTTTATGAAACCCCGGAGTGAAAGGGGGTGCTTTCACGGACACATGAGTCTGTAGGAGGTGGCTTTGGCTTGGAGCAAGAACAGCTGTAGATGTATAAAATGGGAAAGGAACCGTTAGGGTTCTGCTCCTGCCCCCAAGCCTCTGGTCCAGGTGTCCTCAAGCATAAAATTAGACCATGCAGAAGTTGAATGTGGCTAAGGAGCTGAAAAAAATCTAGGTTGAAACTAAAAACCCTCAGCCTCCTCACCCCTCCTCCTCCAATGCCCAGGGATGGGGATTATATACTAAGGAGCATCTCTTCCTAATGCTGCCTCTCCTGGGAGGGCTAAAGTCAAACCCTGCCATGAGGAGCTTCAGCACCAAAGGCTATTCATTCACCTCTCCTCCCTCCACTCCGTGGAACTCTGGTGACTCCCAGAGATTTGGATATACCCTTAAGGGGATATGTTGTCCCTGTTGAAAATGGCTGCATTCACTTCCCTGAAAACTTTGTCAAGCTTTCTGTAGTCTGTAGTATGAAAACAGTGAGACTGGGCACAGTGGCTCCTGCCTGTAATCCTAGTGTTTTGGGAGGCCAAGGCGGGAGGATCCCTTGAGCCCAGGAGTTGGAGGCTGCCATGAGCTATGATCGTGCCACTGCACTTCAGCTTGGGTGACAGAGCAATACTCTGGCTCTTAAAAAGAAAAACAGTGGGGTTTTGTCACAATATTGAATGTTTTCAAACTATACATACTACCCTTACCACCCAATGTCCTCCCTTCATTTTTGTATTGGTTCAGTCTAGTGAAAGGGTACTTATTTATTTAGCATAAATACTGCCCTTAACAGCTAATACTCAAATAGACCTTAATAACTGTAAGTCAGGGAAGAAACTAATATGTGATTTAAGAGAGGTGCAGGTAAGAGGGTTATGGGATAATGAAATTATTTTTAGCCACTGGTTAAATCAGAACTTTTCATGGAAAAAGAAGTGAAATTTGAGCTAGGTATTGTGCTGTCCAACAGAAATATAATGCAAACCACATTAAAAAAGTAAAGAAGGCCGGGCACAGTGGCTTACGCCTGTAATCCTAGCACTCTGGGAGGCCAAGGCAGGTGGATCGCTTGAGCTCAGGAGTTTGAGACCAGCCTGAGCAAGAGCCAGACCACATCTCTACTAAAAATAGAAAAATTAGCCGGGTGTGGTGGCACATGCCTGTAGTCCCAGCTACTCAGGAGGCTGAGGCAGGAGGATCCCTTGAGCCCAGGAGTTTGAGGTTGCAGTGAGCTATGATAATGCCACTGCACTGACTGTACCCAGGGTGGCAGAGTGAGAATCTGTCTAAAAAAAAAAAAAAAAAAAAAAGAAATAGGTAAAAGTAATGTTAATGTACTTTATTTAACCCAACATATCTGAAGTTAGGAATCTGGCTGCAGGTGAAAGATGAAAAGCTGTTAATGGTTTTTTTTGACAGAGTCTCACTCTGTCGCCCCAGCTAGAGTGCAGTGGCATCATCATAACTCACTGCAGCCTCAAACTCCTGGGCTCAAGGGATCCTCCTGAGTAGCTGGGACTACAGGTGTTAGCGACCACGCCCAGCTAATTTTTCTATTTTTAGTAGAGATGGTGTCTCGCTCTTGCTCGGGCTGGTCTCAAACTCCTGAGCTCAAGCGATCCTCCCACCCCTGCCTCCCAGAGTGCTAGGATTATAGGCATGAGCCACCATGCCCGGCCTGCTGTTAAAGTTAAGCTGAACTGTAAAGGTAGGTTGGGGCAGATCACATTGTACTTTGAAATCCAAACCAGTGGAGTTTGGACTTTATTCAGCAATCAGTTGCATCATTAAAGGTATTTAATCAAGGGAGTAACATGATTGGCTCTCTACTTTTAGAAAGTACCGGTGGCAGTGTGTAAAATGGGCTAGAGACCCAGAGCAAGGGAGACTAATTTGGAAGCTACTCTAGGTAAGAGATAATAATGGTAGTGGGAAGAAAAGGAAGGGGAAGGATGAAAGAACAAATGCAGAATAATAAGCTTGGTGTCTGAATGGATGGGGCAGAGAAGTGAGCAAAGAGTAGGCTGAGATTTCAGGCAAAGATAATAACTAGGATGGGCTGGTATGGTGGCTCCTGTCTGTAATCCTAGCACTTTGAGAGGCCAAGGCAGGAGGATCGCTTGAGGCCAGGAGTTTGAGGTTGCAGTGAGTTATGATGATGCCACTGCACTCTAGCTGGGGCGACAGAGTGAGACTCTGTCTTTCCCCTACAAAAGCAAGATAACTAGGATGGTGGTGCCATAAATAAGGAATTCTCTGGATTAGTTTTCTGACACAGTACCAAAGTTGTAGAATTATTTTCCCCAGTGATTTCCAACGATGTACTGGGTTAGTTTCAGATTTGATGATTTGTGCATTTTCCCAGGACCACTCTACGAAACACTTTTCTTTAAAGAAGGGTATCAGTAGGTTGACCCAGGTTGGGGTGCAGTAGCTATTCACAGACGCAATCATAGCGCACCATAGTTCAAAATCCTGGGCTCAAGCAATCCTCGTGCCTCACCCTTCCGAGTAGCTGGTACTATAGGTGTGCCACCGCACCCAGCTACTATGAAACACATTCTTTTTTTTTTTTTTTTTTTGAGACAGAGTCTGGCTCTGTTGCGCTGGCTAGAGTGCCGTGGCGTCAGCCTAGCTCACAGCAACCTCAAACTCCTGGGCTCAAGCGATCCTCCTCCCTCAGCCTCCTGAGTAGCTGGGACTACAGGCATGCGCCACCATGCCCAGCTAATTTTTTCTATATATATGTTTTTAGTTATCCAGATAATTTCTATTTTTAGTAGAGACGGGGTCTCGCTCAGGCTGGTCTCAAACTCCTGACCTTGAGCAATCCACCCGCCTCGGCCTCCCAGAGTGCTAGGATTACAGGCGTGAGCCACTGCACCAAGTCTGTATTTTGAATTTTTATCAGTGAGCTTAAGCATCTTTTCATATGTGTGTGTATGTGCATGAACTGTCTGGTCACATCTTTCACATACTTATATATCAGATTATTGGCCTTTAAAAAACTGATTGTAGGGATTTTATATGACAAGAATATTAACTCTTTGATATGAATTGCAAATATTTTCCCAGTTTTATATTAGTATTGACTATTTGTGCATTTTGCCATTCAGATTTTTAAACTGTAGTTGAATTTACCAGTCTTTTTACAAAAATAACTCCTGGATCCCCAGATTTTAAAGTTCTTACTCATAAATCATTAAAACGTTTTGCTGTTTTTTCCCCTATTTATATGGTTTATTCATACTTAAAATTTTTATTCTATGAATAACTTATTTTGATGAAAGTCATGAAGTAGGACTCCAACTTCATTTTCTGATGACCTCTCACTTGACCTCACTTAATCCATCTTTATTCATTTGCAAAAACTTTATATTCTAGAATTTTATATGCATTTTTATTATTTTTAAATTGACAAAAGTGTATATATTTGTGGTGTACAATGTGATGTTTTGATGTATGTATGTATTTGTGAAATAACTGAATTAAGCTAGTTAACATGTCCATAACCTCACATATTTTTTGTGGTAAGAACATTTGAGATCTACTCTCTTAGCAATTTTCAAGTATACATTATAGTAACCCTGCTTGCTGCACGACAGGTCTCCAGAACTTATTCCTCTGATTGAAACTTTGTACCCTTTGACCAAATCTCTCCTTTTGCCTCCTCTCCCCAGCCCATGGAATCACCGTTCTACTCTCTGCTTCTGTGAGTTCAACATTTTTAGATGCCATGTATGTGAGATCCTGCAGTATTTGTTTTTCTCTGGCTTGTTTCACTTAGCAAAATATCCTCCAAGTTCATCCGTTGTTGTTGCAAATGACAGATTTCCTTTTATGGCTGAATAATATTCCATTGTGTACACATATATTTGCGTTTTCCATTCGTTTGCTGATGGACACTTAAAGATTGATTCCTTATCTTGGCTATTGTAAATAATGCTGCAATGAACACAGGAGTGCAAATACTTCTTCAACATACTGATTTCCTTTGGATATATACCCAGCAGTGGGATTGCTGGATCATATGGTAGTTCTCTTTTTGATTTTTTGAGGATCCTCCATACTGTTTGCCATAATGGCTGTACTAACTTACATTCCCACAGTGTACAAGGTCCCTTTGCTCCGTATCCTCACCAACACTTGTTATTTATACACATGTGCATCTATTGGTCTATTTGGTTTATTTGTCTTTTTATGAACCAATACTGTATTAATTACATAGTTCTATGTTTTAATATCTGGTAAGATTAGTTTCTGTTCTTTGCAGGGATTTTTGGGAGACATTTTTATTTTTCCATATCAACATTTAGAAACAGCTTGCCTGGGCCGGGCGCGGGGGCTCACGCCTGTAATCCTAGCACTCTGGAAGGCCGAGGCGGGTGGATTGTTTGAACTCAGGAGTTCGACACCAGCCTGAGCAAGAGCTAGACTCCATCTCTACTAAAAATAGAAAGAAATTAATCGGACAACTAAAAATATATAGAAAAAAAATTAGCCAGGCATGGTGGTGCATATCTGTAATCCCAGATACTCAAGAGGCTGAGGCAGAAGGATTGCTTGAGCCCAGGAGTTTGAGGTTGCTGTGAGCTAGGATGACGTCACGGCACTCTAGCCACTCTAGTCCGGGCAACATAGTGAGACTCTGTCTCAAAAAAAAAAAAAAAAAAAAAAAAAAAAGAAACAGCTTGCCTGGTTCCAAAAAAGGTATTTTTGTATTTTATTGGGATTATGACAAATACATAGTTTAATTTAGGGAAAACTGACATCTTTTAAAATACTCTTCTTATCCAAGAACATGATAAACCTTCAAGTGATTACATCTTATGTTTCTCATTGGCATTTTAAAGTTTTCTTCACTATCAACTGAATAATATTAATTTTAAAAAAAGCCCTCCTCCTTTCCATTTTATTTTCAATATTCCTATTTTTTTTTATCTTGTTTAAATACAATGGCTATTAAGTCTGGAACAAAGCTAAGTAAAGACAAATAACACCACACTGTGATCATTAGTTCATGCTGGACTATATATAATTAAACCACTGCCCAACCTCAAACCAGATCATTGTCAATAACTTACACTTACTCTACTGGCCAGCCTCCTCTCACCACCAAGGTAAACACTACTGTGAATTTTTTGTTCATTCTTTTGCCTTTTGGTTTCCGTTTTATCATATACGAGATATATGTATTATATATAGTCAATCATACACATCATAGTCAATTCTCATTATTCAGATTCTGTATTTGTGAATTCATTTCTCACTAACATTTATTTCTAATTCCACTATCGATACTTGCAGTGTTTTGACGTTATTTGCAGACATACAGAGTGTTGAAAAATTTGAGTTGCCTGCCATGCATGTTCCCAGCTGAGGTGAAACAAGACCTTGTTTCAGCAAGTATCCTGTTTGCAGTCTGTTTATGTTTTTGTTGATTTTGCTGCTTAAAATGGTAATCAAACGTAGTGCAGAGCGTTCCTAAGTGCAAGGCGTCTGTGATGTGCCTTATGGAGAAATTGTATGTGTGTTGTTGGCTGAGTTCGACGTTAATGGATCAACCATAGATTAATATGTTAAGTAAGGTGTCTTTAAATGGAAACACGCATGTAACAAGGTTATGTATTGATAGGCTGATGAAAATATGGCCAGAGGCTCGTAGGAACCTAACCCTGCATTTCTCCTGGGAGTAATGGTGTAGTACTCTCTAAGTGTTCATAGTTACTTTATGGAACTACTATGGATAACGAAAATGACTGTACACATACATACACACACACACACACACACACACGCCCAATTTTTACATACAGTTTTTCCTCAGTATCCATAGGGGACTGGTTCCAGGACCTTCCTACAAAAATCCTCAGATGCTCAAGTCCCTGGTATAAAATGGTGTAGTATTTGCATATAATCTATACACAACCTCTCATTTACTTTAAATTCTCTCTGGATTACTTGCAATACCTAATACAATGTAAATCCTATGCAAATACTTATCATACTATGAAAAGTATTCCATTTAGGGAATTATGACAAGAAAGTAAGTTTGTACATGTTTAGTACAGACACGATTTTCTTTCCCCTATTTTCAATCCAAAGTTGGTTGAATCCATGAATGTGGAAACCAGATATAGAGGGCCAACTGTATGTCCAAATAAATTTAGTTTCACTTGTTTTTTACTTTATATATTTCCAGTAATTAGCCTTGGAATTTTATCATGCATATTTAAAAAGACTTAAGTTGATAATAACTGCCTATCCCTAAGAACACTGAAACATTTTAACTCTAACCCTCTTCCCACCATGCATTCTATTTATAACCTCACAATTTGGCCCAATCATTATCATTTTGCAGATAACATCTGCTTACATTTCCCTGTATGTAAGAAAGTCATCATTACTATCCACACTTTATAACCCTCAGAACTTGTATTTCCCAAGGTTACACACCTCAGAACCAGAGTTGAGATCCAGGCTGGAGTTCATGATGCTTATTACTTTCACAATGCATTTACCTTTAGACATAATATCTACCACTTATTCATGCTGACTGTATACCAGGTACTATTCTCTGCAAGTGTTAACCTGACATTCACTAATTCATCAAAATCCTCACATTACGCTAAAGGGCTATGTATTAACATGATTCACATCTTACGATTCCTAGAATTTGTCTTTCCTAAGGTTACATGTATCAGAACTGACATTAGGGTCCAGGCCTTTTTGATTCCCAGTTACCTTCATTCATCTTTCATTCCAGTATGTAATACAGCCCTCAGTCCCTCAATAAAGACTTTTCTTTCTCAATACAAGACATCTCACAGTGGCCAGGTAAAATTTAAGGATATCAGATGAAAGGGATGTTTGAAGTTACCTAGGCAGGTACTCTAACTTATGAGGTCTCCAGGAAATGTCATTTACTTTTTGCTAAGATTCAGCCATTGGCAGACCTCAACATAAACCAAGGCTGCTCTCAAGTAACAGACAGCATCTGAGAGTTTTCTGAAGTTTTAAACTTTAACCCATAGATACTAATTTTGTCTCCCTGAACCAAAGTGGCAAACAGCTCCATCCTACTAGCAATGTATCTTAAGACATCAACTACACACACTACTCTTTTAGTTCAGATAAAGTACGCAATTCTTTCAACTATCTTTTCTACATGGATTCTCATTTTCATTTCCTGTGGAAACCACACGAACCATCAAGAAATGGTTCAGTTTTGTCAATGGACACTTTCCATATTGAAAACCAAAAGAACAATTTGATAAAGCAGTTAATCCTCACCATGGAGAAGGCTGTCTTTCTACCAGCATGGATGCATGGGTCCCAGGACTGAGATCTGTATCCATCCTCTTCTTTTTCTTCTCCTCTCACTCACTAGCACATCTCCAGGTACAGTAATATTGTGTATAAAACCGTTTGTACTGCCATCTATTTAAGATGCTATGGAGAAGTGATAAAAATAAATTTTCTGCCCTGATCATAGGCAAAAGAGTGGGGAGAAAGTGCCAGGGCAAGACTAGCATGCAAGAAGGCTATCTGGTGTGTGCAGTTGAAGCTAAAGTGGTTTGGGCTGTGGGTACAGCTCTTGATGATGAGTCACGCCAAACAGGTAACAAACTTGTACCTACAGTACTCACTCACTAGTTTCTGAGGGAGCTCTAGAACATTTTCCTCCCTTCCAACCAGCAATAAACTCGCATAAAATGGAACTCATTTACAAAAGGCAGGCCATGTTTATTAGAGTCACAAGCAGTTGACTGACTCAGTGTGACTCAAGACCACAAAAGAAACCATTTCGCCTTCACTTCACACTGAGTCCTAGGGTGAGACCCAGACTGGTAGGAGTTCTGCTTGGGGCCTATTCACAGGTTTACAAGTTTCTCATTGAGGGCAATCTGTGACTGTGTGAGATTGGCCAGGTAGGTCACCATCAGCAGGTCCTGGAAGACAAAGAATCCACAGTGAGCGAGGGGCTGGGTGGAAAGGGAGCTGAAAGGCCGATCTAGGCCAGCTCTATGGTGGACACTGGGTGTGAGGGCAGTCCTGGATAAATGACAGCTGAAAGAGATTGAACAAGAGTCAAAGGTGGAACATAGGAAGGACATGCTTGAGAATATCTTCTCATCTCTACCGATACACTTATATACGAGGGGTGCTGTAGCTGAGACGCATGGGTGGAATATAGGGGGTCTGTGAACTCAGATGGGGAAAATAAGAAATTGTACTTTCATTGCCCTCTGTATTTAACATTTCTTTTCCTCATGAATCTAGACAACATGTCACAGTAGTATCAGCAGTAACTGAGACAATGGAATCAAGGACCGAGAAAGAAGGGAATCTCCAAGCACGTGTACCACCCTTTCCTTCCTCCCAAGCTGGACTGCAAGGGGCTATCGGTGAAGCCCGGCATCCTCTATCCTACTCCAGGCCACCTCACCCAACTCCTCTCACATTTTTATGTGCTGAGGTGGGGGAAGAACCAGGCTCCCAGAGGCCCAGGAATGGCACTCACATTGATGTTGCTGTTGAGCATGGTCTCGAAGTCGTCAGGAGCTATTTTGGGTACTTGGTTAACCAGGCTCATCAAGAAGCGACCCACAGTATTGTCAGCTGACACCTTTCCAGACTGAGCACCAAAACAAAGATTCGACGAGGCACAGTTAACTCTAATCACTGAACACCATCATTTCATCACTGCTCCCAGAGCGGAGACCTACGTCCTCCCATTTGTTACTCCACGCCCCTCTCACCAGCACATCCTCTGCATACTGCAACACTGTGCTTAAGGCATCCTGGATGCGAGCTGATGCCCCTCCTACTTGCTGCAAGTCACTCGAGAGTCCGATCACTCGGTTGGGGCTAAAACAGGTCTTCATGATCAGGTCAACTGTGGGAGTTGGTTGACGGGGGTGGGCGTGGTGGTAGGTAACAAGAGACAGAGAATTCAGTCATCCCATTGGAAAAGACACGGTCTCTAACTGTCCTTTCTCTCCTTCCTACCTCCCTTTGGACTCACTCACCTTTCCCAGACTCCCTGCTCTGCCCTTTCTAGCTTTTCTTTCTCCTTACAGAGCTCAATCCCTTCACCTAGTATGTCAATCACCGGTTTTGGTCTCACGTGAATCGTCATGTGGCTCTGGTGCCAATAATTTCCCACCTCTCACAATTTCTCCATTAATTCCTTAAGTCCCATTTATACAGGAGAGAGACTGTGACTTCTAGCTATCACAAACCTTAGATCACTGATTCCTTTTTAAACCACCCACAGCCTTCATCCTTGTCACAGAACAGCAGCTCCCTCCCCTGAAAATGCCTAGACCTCTAAGGAGTGTACGGGAAGGTTACTCACCTCCGATGCGTTCGGTGTCGTAATATGCGTATTTCACTGTCAGAGGTGTGAACATCACTCCCATGGTCCTCCCAGGGACACCCATTAAAGTGCTAGGGAGGGAGAAGTCAAGGTAAACAAACAGCCTTGGGAGAGGGTTTCTATGCCTAGATTGGGCTGTGAAAGCAGTCACAACAGGAGTATGGCTTCCAAGGTTGTGAGATAAGAAGGCTGGCACCATCTGAATGCCAGAGATCACGCAGGAGCAAAAGTCACCTTTTCCCCTTAGCTCATTCCACACACCAAACCCATGCCCTGTAAGAGGGTACTCAGCCTTTGGATCTGGCTTGGTCCCTTCAGAAGATTATTAATACTTCATATACTGTGCAATGCCAATGATGAGAGGACAGGACTCTGGATTTCTCTGTGGAGCTGGCTCCCTAGATACCCACTCCCATGGAAAGAAGAGACAAAGACAGGTCTTTTCTAGGACTAAGCTCTTCATTAGCGCTGAGAAAACAAATTGACTCTGGAACACCAAGACTAGATTGACTGCTATAAGTAATCTCACTAAAGATGTTGTCTTCTCAACTCTATACTGGATATACACTTTACTATATTAACTATATATGTATACAGACTGGCTCTTATACCTGGAAAAGCTAAGAAGTCAAGCAGTGGCTAGAGCTTAGTGGTATGCCAACTGGTTTATAAAGCCTTGGCATTTATCACCTTTGTCTTACTGTTTAACAGTTAACTAGCTACAGTGTCAGACAGAAAACCAGCACAAAGTTAAACAGCATAAGATATGCACTAACAAATGCCTTCGCTCTTACCAGAAGATACAATCCTTTCAGCTCCCCCTAGCAGCATGCCACGAGGGCCTTTTCCCAACACCCCCCGCCTCCATCAACCCGCATCTTAACTGCCTGCAAGCTCAATGTGTTAACACAGCAACAATGTTACTGTCACCAAAACTGCACTCAACCCTGGGTTAATAAATGTCTTCAAAATAAGGATGGTCATCCTTTAATCTATACTATCGTGAGTACTGTGCTGAGTTCTAGGGATAACAACAAACTAAAGGGTAATTCAGAAAAGTAATAAACATGGTGAAGGATCGTGACATGAACACCTTGTGAGGACTGGCTGTAGGAAATGTGGATAGTTGGGTTCCAGAAAAGATGACTTCAAAGAAACACAATAGCTTGCTTAAATAACTGAAAGGGCTGCCATTTGAAACTGGCTAAGAGCAAGGAGCAGAAACCAGGAGTACAACTAGGACCAGTGAATGGAAATTACAGGACAGGTTCTGTTTCAAGGTAAAACCTTTCGAATAACTGTTAACAGTTATTCTTGCTTAAGCAAGAGGAACAGGCTTCCTGAGGAGGCAGTGAGTTATGCACTGAGGAATTAAACTTGCTTGAGGTGGGGGTGGGATGTCGCCTAGGCGTGGTATGAACTAGACTGTCTTCTATGCCCTTGTGGCTCAAGACTCTGGTCACCTGACATAGGCTTTGATGCTCATGCGGCCGTTCTGGAGACTTGTGTCCACAGTGAGGTGAATGGGGTTGGGGGCCTCCCGGCTGTAGTACTCATGGATCAGCACAGAGTGCTCTGTGATGTCGTGGCCTGTAGCGTACCTGGAAAATGGAACATGGTTGCAGACTCACGTCTATATAGGATATCGAGACCAAACACAATACTGGCACGGGTGTCTCGAGGGTATCTGACACCCCTACGGTAGTGATACCTAGTGATGCCAAATGCCAAAAACAATACACACATTGAAAACTAAGTCAAATCAAATCAAAGGCTGACTTAGTGCTCTTGAAAAATTCTATGTCACCAGTAAGGCAAAAAAGGACTTGTACGGTAAAAGCTACAATTCAAAATAAATATTCCCAGCCTCACAGGATCAGAACTGCCAGCAAAACACACCGACTTCACAGATCCTCAAGGTTATACATTTCAACACTCTGTCATGAAAAGGAGGACAAAACGTAGTCTGGTGGCAAAGGATCTTGGCAATCCCTGAGAGACTTTCTACCCCCAACTTACCAGCCCAGGATGAGCTCATTTGGAGAGACTTTTTTGTGCAGTTCATACATGTTCTTAGCAAATTCCATGTCAACAGCCACCTAAGAGAGGGAAGGCAGGAAAGGAAGCTAAGAAGCCACCAAGTGTATAGAAAAACTGGATAAAAGGACAAGCGGCCACCCCCAAAAGACAAAAGAGGCCCGGGAAATACACACAAATGAAATGAAGCTCCTTGGCTGTAGGAGCTCCAGTTATGAGCACAACATACTGTGCAGGAGGGCCTTGAAGGCGGCCTAGCAAGTGAACAGCTAAACTGCAGAGGGGCAGCTCAAATCCCCACTCACTTCATCTTCCGACTCATTGTGCGGCACTGAAAAGCAATTGGTGACCTCCACTGAGTGCTTGTCAACAGTTCCTGTGAAAGAGAGAATCGTCCATGTGTTATATAATCCTAATCCCAATAGCCTCTGACTACTTTTGAAATGCATTTGGTGGTCTCCTCAAAGTCAATGAACACCAAACTGAACTCACTAGCTCCAAGTTCAACCACGTGCATTGAATGAGATCGGGATTCTCCAGAGAACTGGAGTGATCTCCAACTCCTCCCTCTAACCATCACCAAATAGTGTTTTCTTCCCTCACAAGGTCTCCCTTTGCCTATCTGCTACTTCCCAATACGAGCCCTCTCCCAGACTTTCACTCTATGATCTGTTTTTCAGCCTCTAGATGCTCTCCCTATAATTTAAATTGCAAAGCTACCTGGAAGATTTTAATGTCTATACAGAATACCAAATACAGTAGCGTCATCTCAGACTCTGAGCACGACTCTACGGAGCTTCACCTGTACCTCCCTTTAGCCATCTGGTCCCACAGTCATGTCCTTAACCTAGTTATCATCTGGCAACCCTCTACCTGTGAACCTTGAATGTCGACAGTTCAGTTTTTTACCACAAACTTTTGTTCTTCTAATTCTGAAACTTCTACTCCCACTACATTTGTTTCCTGACCTTATGGAGACCGCTAATTCCTTGACTTCTCCAATCTCTTCTCATCTATTGGAACCTCCTACTCCAGGCTTCAATTGCTTCTCTCTCTACTACAGAGCAAAATGTTGCCTGTACCCACTAGTATCCGTCTAATTCCAATTCACTATGGATTCTGCTCCCTTAGCTGAAACTATGTCCTTAAACCAAATGGCTATATATTCTTTATCTTATTTGACCTTTCATCAGCATTCAACAGACTTGATTACTTCCTCTATCTTTTTTTTTGAGACAGAGTCTCACTCTGTTGTCTGGGCTAGAGTGCTGTGGCGTCAGCCTAGCTCACAGCAACCTCAAACTCCTGGGCTCAGGCAATCCTCCTGCCTCAGCCTCCCGGGTAGCTGGGACTGCAGGCACACACCATCGTGCCCAGCTAATTTTTTCTATTTTTAGTTGTTTGGCTAATTTCTTTCTATTTATAGTAGAGACGGGGTCTCACTCTTGCTCAGGCTGGTCTCAAACTTCTGAGCTCAAGCAATCCTCCCTCCTTAGCCTCCCAGACTGCTAGGATTACAGGCGTGAGCCACCGTGTCCGGCATTCCTCCATCTTAAAACTGTCTTTTCTTGGGCTTTCCTGATACCAGTCTCTTCCACTCCTCCCTCTGACTTCTCAGGTTTTCAGGGTTCTGTCTTAGTTCTATCCTTTTACTCTACGCTCCTTTTCTAGGTCAGGCTCTGAGCTCTGACATAGAAATGTTTCTGTAAATAAAAGTTTACATGCCAATTTATGGCTGCTTTCTTGTCACAAAGACAGTTTTAAGTAGTTGTGGCAGAGAATGCACACAAGCCTAAAATATTTACTGCCTGGCCCCTTACAGAAGATTTACCAATCTCTGCTTTAGATGATCTCATCCATTTTTATGGTTTCAATTAACTTCTTTTTTTTTTTTTTTTTTTTT
>CAUYSK010075232.1:0-19832 GCA_963575035.1 Avahi laniger
AGAAAGTTCTAACAATTAAAATTTTCAACAATAGAATTTGCTGACTAAAAAAGACAATGAGTTACATAGTTACCAAATATCCACAGAGAGGGAAGACTATTTAGGGATGTTTCTGCCTGCATAGGGTGGTACAAAAGATTATAGAACTCTAAGGTTTCCTTAATTTATTTTAAAATTTTTATTAAAATTATTTTTAATCATTTAATCATAATTATATACATTTGTGGGTCCTTGAATTTTAAGTTGCAAAGATTCTATATTTTGTAGTTATTAAATAAATTTGTATATTATCTATATTTCTTTTTAAAATGTTGATATTATTATGTGGTTAAATTTTGCAATAAGTTTTAAACTTCAACTTCATGGCAAAATATATAGTCATAAGTAGCTAAATGTATTGAAACATGCTGCACTACCAACTAGTGCATTGCCAAACTGTTACATACTCTTGTATCAATCAGGTTGATCTGAGCAGTGGGACAGCAGCCAACAGCCCCCAAGTCTAGCAGCTTTAAAGAATATTTTATTACTTGTTCATATTACATGTCCATTGCAAATTAGCTGGCTCAAAGTTCTACATCGTCCTCATTCCTGGACATCAGTTGGCAGAGTAGCTATTCACTGTGGCAGAGGGAGAAAGGGTAGCAAACCACAAGCACTCTTAAACCTCCCATGCAGTAGGCATGCACATCACATCCGCTCACATTCTACTGGTTACAAGTTTAATAATAAGGAATTTTAACAGTGGGTGGGAAGACCTTTCCATTACATTTGCCCTATTTTGACATTTTGCTTAGTGTCAGGCCTGCTTCTCTGAAAGATAGTGGCAGATGTGGCCAGGAAATACAGCCTTCCTGCAATGACTGATTTCTCTGCAGCATTCAGAACCTCTGTGCAGCACATTTATGACACAAGAGTGCCAACTACAGCTGATGTTGGAATGGAAGATACTAAAACTCTGAAATTAATATAGATTAACTCACTCTCTTACAGTGTCCTAATGAAAGTTCTTAGTTTTTGGTATGGTTGTTATTTAGTGTTTAGAAATGAACTTTTTCCTGAGAAATCATAAAGTCTGTGCATGAATTTCATGTTAATATATACAAATATTAAAAAGATTACATTAGATTTACCTCATGAGAAGATAAAGTTGAAGAAATTATCATATGCACGCATGTGCACAAACGTACACACACACAATAAAAGCTTTCTTATCTACTGCTGCAAAAACTACTAGGAAATTAAATCAATTGTCATGTGCTACAATGTTTCTTTTTCTTTTTAAACAATGTATCTTCTATTTCTATGTTTTTCTCTCTGAAAACAGAAAATTTAAAATTCTTTCTAAGGATGTCTGTCTTTATTTCAACAAAATTCCATTTTTGTGGGCAAGGCACTCATGAACAGTACTGTACTTTTACAACAGTGAAACATCCAATACATGGAGATGTTTTCTACAAGTAACCTTAAAAGAAAGGGGACTGTTATATGTCAACTTTTGATGCTTTCAAAATCATCTCCTATGTGCTTCAAACATTTGCCTATTTCTCTACCCATTTCCTCTCTCATGTTTTCCTTCATGCTTGTTTAGAGAAGTGTTTCTTTCTTTTATTTTAATAATATATCATTTTTTAAAAAACAGCCTTCAAACATGCCCTGACAGATTCTCATGAATCCATGCCCATTGATAAGAAACAGTTCAGTCTCCATATTGAACAAATATGGATAACACATTTTCATGTGTCAAGGCGTCTACGTCTAGGGAATTAGTGGTGAACAAGCCACAGTCCTGCCTCAAAGAAATAGCAGTTCCAGAGGCCAGACTGAAAACCAGAGGCGATCATAATATTAATAGAATTCCTCAGAAACATAAGCAGGTTCCCCATCTTCATTACTTCATTTCTCTCAAATATTTAAATACAGTTAGTCCCAAATGAGGAAATATTTGGTATTGGTTCCTCAATGCCTATTTCAGGACTGACTCATCTAAGATTCTCAGTGGGGGTTTATTCAAATATAGGTTCTTGAGATCTTTACTGGAAGATTCAGGTCTATAAGCCTAGAATGAGTCCCAGGGAATCTATTTTTTAAAGCTCTCCACATGAGTCTGCTACCCAACCAAGTTTTGCAACTCCTGTGTTAGAACAAATATATAAACATATATAAACAAATATGTTTGTTTATTCATATATAAACAAATACATGCACACACAAAAAGAAAAAAAAATAGACAATGAAGAATAACGAAATGAGTAAGCATATCAGTATATTCCTATAAATCAAAATTTCAGAAGTAATGTAGGTCTAATTTTTAAAAAAAAATTATGAGTAACTTGCAGGTATGGAGAAAATATTGTCTCTTGACATGGTAAAATTGGAGCAATATTCAACTTAATTTGTAGTAATATGGATGAAAGATTAGGAATACACAGTAGAAAAGCTAAACTACTGACTATAATCAATTATCACTAAAGCAACATTTAATGAGTAAACAGTTTACATAAAAAATTTTGGAAGATTACTCAAAGTAGACAAAATTAAATATATGTAATCAATAATTATACAAAACCAAAGGAAGTAGTAATTATTAAAGGACACTTAATCTTACCCAAGAGTTAGGAGACTCATCTGGTAAGGAAAATAAATGAATTGAATAAAATGGTCCAGAACAGACAAATAAGAAAAACAAGAAGTAATCAAATTTGAGGAAAAGGCACTTGGGAGAACTAAAAAGATTATAAAACGAAGTTAAAGAAGTGATCAATAAATCAGTATACATCAGCTCAGCAAAGGAAAGGAGACTGTGTAAGAGTTAAAAGTACATGCTAAGGCATTTCTTAGGCACCAGAGGAACTGATATGAAAATTTATTGAGCAAAAAGCCAGAATGTATGTCTCATATATAACCACATAGCTAAGGGCCCTAGTTTACTCCCAGAACTGAATGTGGGAATACTACTAGCAGGGAGGGGTTTGGTAGAAGATCATTTAAATTCTATTGTATGTCCAGATCCCAAGCCCTGGGAATAGAGCATCCATCCACAATGAAGGGAATTGCAAATATTACATACAAACCAGCTGATGGTGCAGAAATAGAAGGCAGCAGACAAGTGATACAATAAAATCTAGCAACACATAAAGAAACTACTGAGCCAGAAGAGTCCATACAGTTCTAATAAATCCATAAAGCCATAGAATTAATGGTTAGGTTAAAATCAGCAGAGCTATTTGGTATCACATAAGGCTATTATATGAAAAATGTGAATATTAATTCATCAGAAATTAGAAAGAGAGTAAAAAGAAAAAATAAGACACAAACTTTATCGAATTCAAAGCGGCCAAGTAATTTAGGGCTTAGTGACAAATACAGTTGCAATTTTTGGCATAGTTCTTGAAGTAGAACATAATATCCCAGAACATATCAAATGTTCTCCAAGTAAAAGAACACGGATTAACACTGCAAGCAAGTGTGAGAATTAAGTCTACCTGGGGAAAATTATGGACAGTTTGGGTCATCTCATTAGGGGATTGGTCACATTCCATTGCGTGACATCTGACACTAACTGTTTTTAAGCACAGGCCTGCTTCTTCTATTATTAATTTCTACCTAAGGGCAAATGCCAAGAGAACTTACTTTAGATTCTACCTCCTGCTGCCATTTCAACTGTCAGGAACAGCAGGAGTCAAAAATGAAAGGCACCACCTTAAAGAAAGGCTGTGCCACAGTGTCATTTTAAAAACTGACAGCTTTGTGCAGTCCCAAATCTTAAGGAAAAGCGATTGTCACTCGTGCCTCCCATTGCCATTTTGACAAAGGAGATGTTCTTCTATATCCAAAGGTAACAGTAATTTAAAAATGGCAAGTAGAAACATATTTGCAAGTGGCAATTGGGAACTTCTTTACCCCAATAACTAATAACTGTAAGCTAATGTGGGAAAGGAATAGCTTAAAGTCTATTCATCCAAAACAAAAAAAGGAAAACCAGGAAAATGGATTTTAAAGCCTGACCCTTAATATAATAAAGAGAGCCCAACTTACAATGGGAGAGAACACACAATAAGCCAACGTGATAAAGCAATGCCAGGATTTTAGTTAACTTTTCTAAAAATGAAGAGAAACTGTATTAGCTTTGCATTTTGTAAAAATAAAAGGTAATTAAGAAAACATAGCTCTGAAGGATTTGAGATGCTGAAATGAATAGAGTGGACAGCTGTTTCAAGGCTAACTGCTAAAATCCAAGATACGTATTTTAAAAAAGAAAATTTATTTTCAAATATTAAGATTCAATGTCAAGAAAAGTCCAAAGGGATCCTGAAATCATTTCTTTTTTCAGAGTTCAGTTGTTATTAAAGAGGCAGAAAAGTAGAATGGTTGTGATAAATGACGCAAGTTTTTGGAGGCATATTTGTTGTAGAATAAATCCACTAATTGGAAGGAAAACCAAGATAGATATGCACCCTCTTTTTCCCTTCAGATAACTGTTGTCATAAAACATAAGCATTCCAAGGAAATATGAATGACTATAATTACTGACCTTATAATAAAAGATATGTTAAGAGGATAATTCTGTTCTCTTCATATGAGAATGGACAGTAATTTTATAACGCAAAAAAACTTCAACAAAAACTTTGGGGCAGTATGTATGACTGCACTGCTTTGGCATTCTACTGTAAGTGAGGACAGAGTTTGGGATAGAGAGGGTCAGGGCGGAAGGAGAGATGTTACTAATAGTTTATGCAAACATCTGCCTCTGCTACACTCCACGAGAAAGCGTAGACACAAACCCATTTCAAAACTACACAACAGGAGTACAGACATGGGCCAAATATATTATATTCTCTAGCAAAATTTAAGGTAAATCCAGTTTGACTGAACCAAAGAAGCCTCATCACCCTCCCAAATGTCATAGGGATTGAGATTATCAGAGGAAAAATCACAACCAGCAACTATTAAAACAAAATAGTATACCTAAAGGAACAAGAGCCATTGTCTCTCACAGGAAATACTGTATATTTTATTCTGAGTCTGAGCTGTAATTGCAGCAATATCATGGGGAACGCTGCAACAATTTATCATCAGATCATCAGTAAGCAGGCAAATGGTTTCTTTTGTTGAAGCAGTGTTAGCATCTGCTTTGAAAGGGTGAGTTGAACAATTACTCAGTAATTCAAGCAGCAGTTGTGACGGTGTGTGGTGTCACCTGGGACAATTCTTCCACCATCTTCTTCCCCAACCCGAGGAACTTCTAACCACCTTCTCTCAGAGCAGCCAAATAATTCAGGATTTAAGGGTTATTTTTCTGTCACTGAATTAGGATACAGGTTGTATCCTACTTCTCTCAGTTTTCCATGTCTCTGAGTAGCCTAATTTCTGGCTATTTCATACATGAAACAGTAGCCATTCTTCTGATAGCAGCTGCCTTTAAAGTGTAAATCAGACCTCAGTCGAGTGGTAAAATTAACTTTGCTTTGCCGAGATGCTTTGAAAGCAGGCTAGTAAATTTGAAATTTGCAAACTATATACAGAGTATTTACAAGGTATATAAACAATGCTACATATATACATTCCTTTGGAAAGAAAAATATTTTCCTAAAAGTCTTTCGAAAGTCTACCATTTACTAGTAATATATATAACTTTGGAAAACCAGTTATATTATCTCTCATCCTAAAATGAGGAAATGAGCCAAATGTCAAAGATGGAAAAAGTAAGCTCTACAAAGTTCTTGACACTTAAACACAAGATGCTGGTTACTTTAACTACTATGCCTTCACTTAAAATAGCTGATACAAAGAAAAATAAGCGGGACCTAAGGAGAGTAAACATCTTTTCTTATGAGACATTGCTATGAAAACTCAGTACACGTGGAGGTTGATTAATTTTTATGCTTTAATTCATCATGGCATCAAATGCCTGGGTGAGTGGATCAGGTACTATATCCCTGTGGCTGTCATTCATCTCAGACTGAAATAAATCAAACTGATGATTATCTGACACATTCGTGCCTGCCCTGAGGCCCCGAGAATTGGATCTTGGCGGCCCTCAGCCCAGATGTCAAGTTTTGGCTCTCCCAAGAGTGAGGAGTGAATACGGAATCCTGTCTGTGTGGTGTTTGTCTCTGTCTCTCTGCCCTCTCCTCCCTTCTGACCTGCCTGCTTTGTGAACTGCCCCCACTTGACCTCCACCTGCAGGTGGTCTTCTGCTTTCAAGAAATTACATAACTTTGACCTTCTACTGCTTTTGACCTCTGACTTCTTGATCCGCCCTCCTTTCATACCGTCTTTTCAACTCAGCACTAAGTGTAATGCTCAACTTCAAGCCTGGCTCTGTGTGTGCAGGTTTCTGGGTCAGCTGCCGCCCACAGATAGGTCTGACAGCTCCAGTGTATCCTCAGTGCAAGCTGACAATTTAACAATTGGGGTGGGCATATCTGTGTCAAGATTCCTAAAAGATTTAAATACAGATTACACAAGGTGCACGGTCAGGTTTTATAATGAGGGAAACTTGTTCAATCACTACTACATCATGCATTGTATGCCTCTAATTTGACAAGCCACAGTCGATTTTGTGTTCCCTTTTTGCAATTGGCTACACCCATCTGCTACTTTGGAGCTTCTTAAAAAATGTTTTCATTACATCCTTTTTTGCTTCTACCTATACTTCTTGCTATTTTTTTGTAAAGAGAAATACAATACTGCTTTTCATTCTTTTCCTAATTTTCATTTACACCACCTAGAATGTGTGACAAATCAAGTGTTTTTCAGTTTTTCTCTAACTTCTGAAACTGCATTATTAATGGTCACCAATGACACTTTAATTATTCTTTTTATTCCTCATTTTCTATATGCCATGCCAGGCCACAAATGTTCAACAAACACAAGCCTCAAACAGGAAACCAGGACTACAAGCAAACATAGAAAAATTTAAGGACGATCAAAGGCTGGATGATATAAGTCTCGGACAATTCATCCCGAGGACAAGACAGACCGTCCATCAAAAATTTTAGGTAAGTGTGGTATTCATATGTCAGAAGGGCAATGGAGCCAAAGACCAGATTAGAATCAGAAAAGAAAAGAGGTTAAGTCCAAGAAATGTTAGATGGCAGAGCACATACAGAGTTAAATACATTGTTTCCTGGGACATTAAAAGCCAATATCTGAGGATCGGCTACTGTTAATAGCAAAACCCAATGATCTACAGCCTGAGCAAAGGGAGCTTTTCAATATTTTTTACCAAGAGCAGGAACTCATCTCTGGGCCTACTGGTAGAGGCAAAAACGAACCCCTAAACTGGAGGAGGAAATCAGAGGGTGGAAAATAATGGCAGATTCTCACACCACCACTAAAGATGCTAAAGAATTTTGACCATCAATTCTATTCGAAAATCTCTTTCTTTCTTTCTAAGACATCCTAATTTTCCTCTTTTATTTTTCAATCTTTATTTTCTTTGAAAGAGTTTTTTCCCCTCAATTTTAAATTTAGATCAGAGCTTGGTTCTCTTTCCTCTGTCTCTAGATATATATTATATTTTAGCATATACATATAAAATGTGTATTTTATATATGCATATATACACATTCACATATATACACACATATATACATATATGCATGTGTTTATAGGTAGGTATTGGTATATATAAATATATAACATGTATATAAATATATGATATATATTTATATATAAAAATATATAAATATATAAATTTATATAAATATATATTTTTATATATAATATACACACATGTATATATACACATATAATGTATATACAATATATATTTGTATATTTGTATGTATACATATTTTATATATACATATACTGTAATATGCGTACATTATTTATGCATAGGTCTGGGTGTATGGTTGTTCACTCTCACCTTGGAATATCTTATCTCCTCATTGCTAAAACCAAGATGTATTAATATAGATAAATCAATAGATAATTTTGTCACAATGTTACCATGAAGGTACAGTCCTGCATAAGAGCAACCTAACAGATAAATCCAATGACAGTCCACGTTATCTCAAATTTAACATATCTGATACTAAACTCATCTGCAAAATGAACTTAATCAGATTGAAAAAAGAGAGGGGGGAAGAGGGACATTTATTGAATCCTATCACTGAAAAATCTCACAGGGCACAACTGCATACAGAAGACATCATGTGTGCACTGCCTCTTTCCTTCAAGGGGCTTTGTTTTTGTTTAATGCTGACTCCTTTCTGAATCAAATTCTCATCTCATGGCCCTTGGATGCTTTAGAGTTATATCTTTCCATGTTACTCCAGTAGGAAGATAAATTTTCTTTCTCTATTTTCCAACCAATTAAAGGTTAGGAATTAAATTTCATTTTCTTATTTGGGTGAAATGTCTATTCTCAAAGCAATTATTGTAGCTGGCTCTATGAACAAATTTCAATGACCCCTGTATGTTTTTTTATAATGCTCTCCCTTAACTAAGAACTTGACCTTGTGAGTTGTTTCCCAGAAATGTTGGATTTTCTACAAGCCAAAGAGCTGAGGTTCTCAAGACCCCTGGGCAAATTTCCTGACACCAAGATTCACCTTCCCCACAACTTGTCACCGATGCATGGAACCCCTTCTTAGTTACACCAAAATCTGCCCCAGGGCATGTGGCCCCTCCTTTAAAAGTCCATGATCTCCATTAGTAGGAGAGACAGATTTGAGGCAGCTTCTCCTGTTCTCCTGACAAGATGTCAGTCGTACTAAGACATTCCTTTCCTTGTTGGCAATCATTGTCTCAATAATTGGATCTTTCTGTAATGAGCAATTGGACCTAGGCCAAAACCCCCTTCTGGTTTCAACATTATTGTAGTCTGAGTTGTGGAATATTGACTATCCAGGTGTGGGCCACAGAGAATTAAATGAACTCAGTTCTCTATGTAATAGTTATTATTACTCTGTATAGATTTCACAGAACATTTGTCTCTTCTACTCTTGGCACTTATATACCAACTTGATATTCAATTGCCTATTCATTCATTTGTCATTGTCCATCTGTACTGGAAACATAAAGGAGAACAGAAGCCAGGTCATACATTTTCAGATTGCCATTAGCACACCAAGGTCCCATGCACAATGGAGATACTTAATAATGCTTGTTGATTAATGACATTTGACCAACCAACTAGACAACTTAATCAAATGATTAAACATCTCAGCATTTTAGATATGTGCACAATAGAGTTTACAAATGCATCAAATCAATTATTTTACTAAACATGTTGAACAATGTAGGGGTGAGGCGAAACTTCCCCTTTCCCCTGGAAGTTTGCTGAAAGATCAACTCACAATTAAGGCAGATGAATAAGAGAAAAGTTTATTTACCATGCACATGGGGAGAATCAGTCTCTAGTGATTACCCAATATCGCAGTGAGGTTCAGATATTTTTATACCTGTCCTTTTGGGGGGTGAGGGAGATGAGAAACAGATAATTCTGTTTGGGGTGACAGACGGTGCTATGGAGGACAAATAGATGGGGGGAAACAGATTGACTTGTAACTTAACCTGAGAGACAGGTATTGAGTTTAAAATAATTTGGGCCTGGTCTGGTTGCATTCTTGATCTTTTTTCCTGCAATATATTAAGATAACAGGAGAGGAAGGGAAGTCAATTGCCCCTTTGATCTTTTGATAAGTCAGTCTGGTTTATGCAGATACAGGGAAAGCTCCATCCAGTGCTTTTTGATCTCTAATGACTTTAATTCAAAATATCAAGGAGTCATATTTTGGGGTGAAATTTCCTGAGTTCCTTCAACATGTTGCTACAAAATCTCAGATACTATATTTTTTTCCTGCAGCTATCTTTATCTAAATCAAATTGTCTTTTTCCAGTTGAATCAAAGTGTTGATACATTTAATGTGTAGATATTCACAGTCTATCTCCTTTAACAAGATTTGCCTCTTCCCAGAAAGGTCACATAGGTTAAGGAAGTAGAATGGATTTTGGTATTTTGTTCTTAGTATCTTTAATCAGGGACTATTAATACATCATCTGATGTTCAGCCATTGACGAATGACCATACCCATTGGACAAACTCCTGAGGATGCAAAGGACGAGCAATTCGTAATCTACATAGTGTGATTTTAGGTCACTAGGAATTATTCAATGCCCCAGACACCTTCCTTCATTCTGCCTGTCAATCTCCCTTTGCTTGGTTCCACTGCCTGAAATGCAGCAAAGAGAGATTTACTTGTACTAACAATAACTTGGAGAAATAAACAGACTGTTACACTTAAATATCCTAAAGAGATATGTTGATAGGAAAGAGAGGAAAATAAAAAAATATTCATGAGCAAGTAATTCTAACTAGAAAACTTTCTCCCCCAAGAGGAAGCAATTCTCCCAAGAGTAAGAGAAGAGGGCGGGTGTCCTATATCACCTGAAAGTAGTTGAATTAGTAAGAATATAGCATCTGTTTCAGGAACATCTGTGAGAACTGAGCAAGGTAGAATAATACACTTCACCAGATGTTATGAGACAAATATTATATAGTATAAAAGAGATTGATATTTGCATTAGAGAATTTGACTCAACTTTACTACATTTAGTTTTACTAGATTTACTAGATACACAAATGATGATAATTCCCCTGAGCTTACAGTTCCTCAATAAATAATGATTATAATGAAAATATGATGAGGTTATGAATATAAAATGAGATTACCAAACAGGCATGGTGGCTCACGCCTGTAATCCTAGCACTTTGGGAGGCCAAGGTGGCAGGATACTTGAGGCCGGGAATTCAAGACCAGCCTGGGCAACATAGCAAGACCTTGTCTCTACAAAAAATTTAAAAATGAGCCAGGTGTGATGGCATGCATCTGTAGTCCCAGCCACTTGGGAGACTGAGGCAGGAGGATCACTTGAGTCCAGGAGTTTGAGGTTACATGAGCTGTGATCATGCCACTGTACTGCCGCCTGAGGGATGGAGCGAGACTTTACCTCTTTCAAAAAAATAATAACAAGATTACCTGTTTTGAAATGATAGTATTGTTACACACCATCTGGGGGATGGACATACTTGAAGCTCTGACTAGGGGTGGGGGGCAAGGGCAACATAACCTAAACATTTGTACCCCCATAATATGCAGAAATTTAAAAAAAATAAAAGATAAAATTGTGCCCAGTAGAGGCTAAATAAAGGTTAATTCCTCTTCCTACTTATTAAATGGACTTGACAGGACTCCTGTCACAGGGGTCACTGGGAGAACTGAATGAGATAATATATGCAATAAGAGCTTGGGAAAATGTAAAACAACATACTGATATTCATTTTTCCCCTTTGGGGCCTTTCTACCTCTTTCTTGTTGGTCAGTCCTTGAAGATTCCTTACAGTAAACCAAATATCTGGTCAGTCCTTGGAGACCCTTTGATGCGTTATCTGTTCTTTCTTGGAAGTCCCCCTTCTGGTCAATTTGCTCCTCCTAGTAGACAAAGCATCTCCTAATGTCATCTATTTCTCAGTGGAAACCCCCACTCCAGACAAAGCATCTGTTTCCCTTCCTCCTTGTCCCAACCTAACACAGTTTATGCAAATAGTACCTTCTACTACAGAATGAGAGTTAATTTTAATGAAAAAATCTATTCCCCCTTAAAGTCTTGCAGTAATGTTGATTTTCCAGGAAGAAACACGATGTTTACCCACTTGTTTAGAATAATCTGGTGAATCACTACCTGGTATAGGTACATAGTCTAAAAAACAGAATATCTTTAAAAGGTTTAACAGGGCTGGGATTATTGTAAAGATATCATATTCATTTCCTCCAAAGGACAGCTGTATTGTCCCTACCAGAGGTTCCCTGGCTCACTTATTAACTATTAATACATTTCCTCCTCCTCTCCATTTCCAGGGAGGATGCAACCCACAAGAGCTCTTTGCAATACACATAGTCATTCATTCCACCACCAAATTCCAGAAAGGTTTGTTAACATTTCATTCTAAACATTTTAAGATTATTTAGAATGAATCAAAATTGTTTTAAACTTGAATTTGGTGGTTAACTCACAGATGATTTTCAATAGTAGCAATGAATTCAACTGTGTGTGGCCATATCTAAAGTTACATAATTTAAGAATGTAAAAACTGATTTGCTGTCTTAAGTAAAAATAGAAATTGTTGTCATTCTGTATGTTTATAAATGTTTCTGTCTGGACCTAAGCTCCCAATGTAGTGTACAAGTTTAGGTTATTTTCAGCTGGCAAATTCAACCTATAAAAATACCTGCTTATCGTAATATTGCATTTTAGTATCCTCGCTACAGCACTGAAATAGCTTATTCCTCTAATGTAGCCACCATATCTTATGTTCAACTTTGCATCTTGTCCATCCTTTGAAAAGCAGTCTTGCCCAACCTAAGAGTTGGTAAAAGGTTTGTTGAAGGCATGAATTACGGGTCATTCCACAAATGCCCTTCAAGATTTAATGACTTTCTCTTACAAAACACTTGAGGGACACTGTCATTTAACACATGACTTTGATCTTCATCACAAAAATATTTGGAATCAAGCTCAATTTGTTTCTCTGAAGTTTTGTGATTTATTAGAATTCTTTGTGTCTGGGTCATTCAAGTAAAAAGCCTATCTATTATTAATATAATTAGTTGAATCTTCTCTAATAACTAAATTCTCACAGGCACATGTAAAAATTTTCTGATTTGCTATAAAAAAATCAATATATGGTTTTAACACATTTTAAAAAATCAATGATCTTATGTAACTAAAATCTACATGTCCCCACAGACTTCAAGTTGGCTTATATTCTACCATGTGGCTTTTCATTATTCTATTCTTTTGCATGTAACAGTGTGACTCCTCAGTAGCAACCTGCAGTAAATTCAGTATCTTTGTTCTCATTGGCCTTGACCGATGAAATCTAAGTTTACTATTTTAAATCATATTTATGTTACAATGTCTTCATGGCACAATTTTTTTCTATTCTATTTTTCTTTCAAACTCAAGTAATCTCTTTTTTCCTTCTTTGCTAACTGATCCTCTTTTTCTAGAAATAAATTTGATTTAAACTGTGGAAAATAACTCAATAAAAAAAATGGCACCTTGTACCTATTTCACCAAAATACTGTATCTTCTAAGGAGAAAATGTCTTGTTATAAAAATATCCTATTAAAATATTCCATGTATTATGGACTGAATGTGTCCCCACAAAATTCCTGTATTAAAATCCTAATTGGCAATGTGATGATATTAGGAGACGGGGTTCTTGGGAGGTAATTAGCTCATGATGGTAGAGCCCTCAAATCAGATTAGTGCTCTTATCAAAGAGTCCCCAAAGAGCCCTCACCCTTTTCTATCATGTGAGTTTATAAGGAGAAGTCAGTAATCTGTTACCTAGAAGGGAACCTTCCCTAGAACTGGCACCCTGATCTCAGACTTCCAAACTTTCAGAACTATGAAAATAAATGTTTATTTAAGCTACTGAGTTTAGGGTGTCTTGGTTATAGCAGACTGAATTCATTAAGACATTATTCCATTAAATAAATTCTAAAAAAAAAAGACGTTAATTAATAGACATATTAGATTACATACACTATACTTGAAGATAGTAATTTCCTCTTTTCTAAAGACCAAAAGCCAATTCTTTTATAATTATTTTGGGTACATAATAGTCGTATATATTTATAGAGTACACGTGATGTTGTGCTATAGGAATTTGTGCTATGTGAATTAATCAAATCAGGATAACTGGGGTATCCATCACCTCAGACGTTTATCATTTCTTTATGTTGGGAACATTCTAATTCTACTCTTCTAGTTATTTTAAAGTATACCCTAACTTATTGCTGATTATAGTCACTTCACTGTGCTACCAAATATTGTTCATTCTATCTAACTATATTTTTGCACTTATTAACCATTACTACTTGATCCCCCACTTCCCATGCTACCCTTCCCGGCCACTGGTAAGAATCATTCTATTCTCTGTCTCCATGAGATCATTTGTTTTAATATTTAGCTCCCACATATGAGTGAGAACATGTGAGATTTGTCTTTCTCTGCTTGGTTTATTTCACTTAAGATAATGCTCTCCAGTGCCATCCATGTTGTTGCAAACGGAAGGATTTAATTCTTTTTATGGCTATATAATATTCCACTGTGTATAGATATACCACTTTTTTTAGCCATTCATTTGCTGATGGACATTTATGTTGATTCCAACTCTTGGCTATTTGGAATAGTGCTGCAATAAACATGGCAGTGCAGATATCTTTTCAATATACTGATTTCCCATCCTTTGGATCTATACACAGCAATGGGATTTCTGGGTCATATGGTAGCTCTATTTTCAGTTTTTTGAGGAACCTCCATACTGTTCTTCAAAGTAGTTGCACTAATTTACATTCCTATCAACACCATATTAGGGTTCCCCTTTCTCTATATCCTCACCAGCATTCATCATTGCCTGTCTTTTGGATAAAAGCCATTTTAACTGGGGTAAGATGATAACTCATTGTAGTTTTGATTTGCATTTCTCTGATGATCAATGACAGTGAGAGTATTTTCATATACTTAGTTGACCATTTGTATGTCTTCTTTTGAGAAAAGTCTATTCAGCTCCTTTGCCCATTTTTAAGTATGTCTTCTTTTGAGAAATGTCTGTTCAGCTCCTTTGCCCATTTTTAAATCAGATTATTTGATTTTCTTTTTATTGAGTTGTTGAAACCCCTTATATATTCTAGTTATTAATTCCTTGTTAAACAAGTAGTTTGCAAATATTTTCTCCAATTCTGTAGGTTGTTTCTTCCCTTGTTGATTCTTTGCTGTGCAGAAGCTTTATAGCCTGGTGTAATCCCTTTTGTCCAATCTTCCTTTGGTTGCCTGTGCTTTGAGGCTATTAGTCAAGAAATAACTGCTCAGATGAATGTCCTGAAGCATTTCCCCAATGTTTTGTTTTAGTAGTTTCATAGTTTCAGGTCTTAGATTTAAGTCTTTAATTCAGTTTGATTTGATTTTTGTTTATGGTGAGGAAGCTCTAGTTTCATTCTTCTGCATAAGGATATCCAGTTTCCCCAGCACTATTTATCAAAGAGACTGTCCTTTCCCCACTGTATGTTCCTGGCACATATGTCAAAGATAAATTCACTACAGATGTGTGAATTTATTTATGGGTTCTCTATTCTGTTCCACTGGTCTATTTGTCTGCTTTTATGCTGGCACCATGCTGTTTTGGTTACTACAGCTCTGTAGTATAATTTGAAGTCAGGTAGTGTGATTCTTCCAGTTTTGTCATACATTTCACTAAAACTCTCTACCTATAGCTTTCTGATGAGTAAGGAAGGACTGAAAAGATAAGGAACAATGGAGTTGCCCTATTTTCCTCTTTCCTCCTGTGTCATCATTTTCAGTGTAATTGACTGGCAAATATAGGGAAGTAACCAAGTAAGAAAGTCTATGATAGGGTTCCTTGGTCATTTGTGTTTCTTCAAATGCCATAGCCTTCTTTCTGCATTAGAACTAAGTCTGGTTCAAACAGAAGGCATGGCTTCTTGGGGCTATTAGCACCCCCTCATACTCAGTTGAAAGGGTGTTGATATGGAATATGAGCACTGAATTACAGTGTACTTATGAAACATAGGAGTCCAGCAAGAATCAAAACAAGTACACGTTAAGTGTGTTATGGAAGCAGCATAGTGAATGCAAATCCTGTATGAAATAGGGCAGCAAAGCACAGTAGATACATGCATGTATGTGTCTCCTCTACTCCATTGTATCATTGGACTTCCTTATAAAATACAAGTTCAAAGACAAAATTATTAAAAATTTGAGTTAAACAAGATTGATGAAATATGTATTTTCCAATGTCCTTCATACCACTTTATGACCATGGATACTTATCACTCAGCTCCCACTTATGGATTAGAACCTATGTGGCTGTGGAAACAAACAGTGGGGTGAAAAGCTAGAAGGCTACGGCTGAAGAACAGAAGAAACAGCCACTAAATGGCTTGAGTTGAAATATCTTGAAATATTGGAAAAACTGAAACTTCCAGGAAATGAAGACCAAAATGTCTTCACATTTAGCTGTTAAAATTAATTCTTCAAAGTGGAGCTCACTGAAAGATCTGTGAATACTGCCATAAGGGTAAAGTGGAGTTTGTGTCAGGCTCTGCAAAACCCTTACATGTAACAGAACCATTGCATTTTACCACTGTTTCCTTCCAAAAATAAGGACTTCTGCCGCATTTCCCCTTTGCCCTCAGTAAACACTACAGCTGGTAATGGTTCTTTGGCTGCCACTGTAAAAATGTACTCTGAGTACATAACCACAAAGTGAGTTGCAGGATGCAGCAACCAGAGGACCTAGATAACTGCTACTGCCCAGAACACCCCCTCCCTCCACTCACACTTAAGAGCACTGACCAGACCATTGGGAACTCAAACAATTCCCTTAAGTAGAAAGTAAAGAAAGCAAGCAACCAGATGGCTTAACATCAGTGACTATTTTTTTTACCTTTTGTTTTTTTTCCTGCATGGTATAAAAGATTAGACAGGCATGCATTGCAAGCATGGAGATCTACCTTGTCTTGCTGCCACCCAAGACTGCCTTGTATATTAAGTTCCTCTTGAATAAATCTTTGACTAACTACCAAAAAAAATAATTAGTGGATGGGGACAGCAGAATTTTAAATCAAATGCCAAGCTCTTGTGGGGGGAGTAGGGCCTCTGTACAACTGCACTTGTTCCATACTCATGAAGCTGGCTCTCCTAGTATTTGATGTTGGTATCTTATTTTGGTTTTTATTTTCATTTCCCTGATAACTAACGATGTTAAGCACTCTTTCATGTGCTTATTGGTCATTTTGTCTATCTTCCTTTTGTCTCCCTTCCTGTCTATCTTCCTGAGAAGTCATTATTCAAGTCTTTTCTCAATTTTTTATTGAATTCTTTGTTTTTAATACTATTGACTTATAGAAATGTTTAATGTTCTGGCAAATATATGTATTGCAATTATTTTCATTTTGTTTGGCTATTCACTTTTTAAATGGGGCCTTTTAATGTATATAATTTTATGATGATGTTCAGTCTATCAATTCTTTTCTTTTATGTTTAGTGCAATCTGAACTCCATCTAAGAAATCTTTGCCTGCCCTAAGGTCATGAAGATACCTATATTTTCTTCTAGCAGCTATAAAGTTTTAGTTTTTACATTTAGGTTTATGATCCATCTCAAATTAATTATTGTGCACAGTGGTGAGGTATGGGCTAAGATTAATTTCTTCCACACATGTAACCAGATGTTCTACCATTGTTTGTTGAATAAACTTGTTTTCCCATTGACTGGCTTTGGTGCCATCGTCAGAAATCCATTGACCATATTAATGTGGGCCTATTTCTACCCTCTCTTGCAGCGTGAAGAATATGCTATGTACCCTGAACACTCTTGTACATTCATGCTGACATGTCAAGATGGCAAGGCCCTGACTGCTCTTTGCCCAGTCCATGGCTATCCACATTCTTGTTAGTTATAACTGGCCTGGCTAGCATTACCCTAATACCAAAACCAGACAAAGACATTATTAGAAAAGAAAACTATAGAGCAAAATCTCTCATGAACACAGATGCAAAAATCCTAAACAAAACAGTAGCAAATCAAATCCAACAATGTATAAAAGGAATTATACATCACAACCAAGTGGGATTTATCGCAGGTATGCAAGACTGGTTCAGTACTCAGAAATTAAGTAATGCAATCTGTCACATTAACAGGCTAAAGGAAAAAAATTACGTGATTATATTAATAGATGCAGAAAAACATTTGACAAAATCCAACACCCATTTATGATAAAAACTCTCAGCAAATTAGGAATATGGGAGAATTTCAACTTGATAAAGAACATCTACAGAAAATGTACAACTAACATACTTAATGTTGAGAAACTTGAAGCTTTCCCACTAAGATCAGAAACAAGGCAAGAATTCCCCTCTCACTATTACTTTTCAGCATTGTACTTAAGTTGTTAGCTAAAGCAATAAGACAAGAAGAGGAAATTAATGTGGCCCAATACAAACTCATGTATTGAGACCAATCGAAACCAAAGACTAAAACAGTGCATTTGCACATTGAATTCCTCTGTTGTTATTTATAAAACTGAAATGAGAAATGGCATTTAATATAATTTCTCACTTCCTAAAACATGTATACTACTATCTTAACTGTTAAGTAACTTCTTGACACCGATGAGAGCATATGTTAAATAGGTAAACATTAATTTGGAAAAAAAAAAAAAAGTTTACCTGACTGAAGCTGTTCAAGTTTATCTTTTTTGTGTGAAGCCAAATCTCCTATAAAGCAGATACCACCTTTAGCTAGCAAAGCACTGCCAGCTTGAATGCTAACTGCTCCAGTTCCATATTTATTCCTGGATAGAGTGGGAAAAATTTCAGTAGAGACTGGATGACATATACCACGAGGAACAAGGTTTATGCTAAAATTCAAAAGTCTAGGGGAAAAAAATAAAATTTTCATTACTTTTATTTGATTTTCAGAAGTCATAATGTGTTAACATTATACATTAACTATACAATTAAATTTAATTTGATTCAATGTTTATTGAACACCTGTGCTATACTATACCAGCTATCTGCTAGGGATAAAAACATATATGCGACTTGGTCCTTAACTTGGAAACCTCATAGCCTAAAAAGAGAGACATAAAAAACTAAAACATAATGCAATAAGTACTAAAATAATACCTTTAGAATATCCATAAGGGAGTATTATTTCTTTCTGGAAGGGAGTCAAAGAAAGTTACACAGAGATGACATTTGAACCGGGCCTTCCTGTTTTTATGGATTGTTTTCTTTTGCTTATTCAGAATTTTTGCATTAGGCTTGTCAGTGTCCCATTATAACTATCCCTGCTGCCTCTGTATCCTGGCAACTCTTGATATAGCTTTTGAGTTTCTAACCTCTTTTCTAATTGCTTCAGTATCTTTATTTCTCAAATTTAAATTCTAAGAAAGGAATATGATTATCTTAGCTTAGCTTTCAAATAATTGCCACAGAAAGCATAGCTTGCTGGTACAATCAACTATAACGAGTAGATATAGACATGCAAAGCAAAAGAGGGTGAGGCATAAACATGCAATGCAAAAGAGGGTTAGATTTGGATAGGTAGATGGTATAAAATACGTCTAGAGTATGTGCCATTCCAAGGAATTTGGATGTTAGTTTGAAGATATATAAAATAAAAGAGTTTTGCAGTTTCTTTCTATAATAAAACCAACACTAGCCCGCATTAAAATCACCTGTGGAGCTTTTAACAAATTCCAATGCCATGCCCCCCACCCCAAACCACCTAAATTAGAATCTCTGGGAGTGACACATAGTCATAAATATATTTTTTAAAATTCTCCCAGGTGTTCTAATATGTAGCCAGGCTTAGTACGTGATGATATGGAATGATGAGCCTCAAACTTGGCCACACATTGAAATCACCTGAGGAACTTTTAAAACTACTGATGCAAGGTCACAGAATACAAAGTCAAAATACAAAAATCAATTGTAATTCTACATATTCATACCAAACTATTGAAAATGAAATTAATAGGCCGGGCGTGGTGGCTCACGCCTGTAATCCTAGCACTCTGGGAGGCCGAGGCGGGCGGATTGTTTGAGCTCAGGAGTTCGAAACCAGTCTGAGCAAGAGCGAGACCCCATCTCTACTAAAAATAGAAAGAAATTAATCGGACAACTAAAAATACATAGAAAAAATTAGCCAGGCATGGTGGCGCATGCCTGTAATTCCAGCTACTCGGGAGGCTGAGGCAGAAGGATCACTTGAGCCCAGGAGTG
>CAUYSK010075234.1:0-18620 GCA_963575035.1 Avahi laniger
CTCATGCCTGTAGTCCCAGCTACTTGGGAGGCTGAGACAGTAGGATTGCTTGAGCCCAGGAGTTTGAGGTTGCTGTGAGCTAGGCTGATGCCACGGCACTCGCCCCAGGCAAAAGAGTGAGACTCTGTCTCAAAAAAAAAAAAAAAAAGTCTTATGTTATCATGTTTTCTGTATTTTCTTTGTTGTTTTGGATTTATGTCTTGGGAAAAAGAATCCCTTTACTTTCATTTTGGTAAGGAGTAGCAGAGGTCACTGTTTCTGCTGACTCCATCTGTTGACCAGCCTGGGCAGTAATGAGACCCCATTTCTACAAGAACAAAAAAGGATTTAATTAGCTCACATGTTTTGTCTTCCCTAAAACTCCTTCGTGTGTTTGGTATTTATTATTTTATGTTTTTGAACCTTTAAATAACATACCTAAAACTGGTATTGAAATTCCCTCAACTCAAGCAGTATCTCCTGACTTCCTGCTTGGTTAGCAGTACCCCAACTCTTCCTTTCCCATCTCTTCCCTACTTTCTACTTCTCAAGGTTAGTCAGCTGTATCTTTAATTTTACATTATAAAAGTTGTTAATATTTGTAGTCTCTTCTGGAACCATATTTAAGTCTTTGTGATTTGACTCTAGGTTGGTTATTAAAATTGAAACAAAAAATAGCATTTACATTACAATATCTTCAATCTGTCTCCCTTCCCCCTTTGTCCTTCCCTGGATTTGATTCTCTAAATATGGAGCATGAATCCCAGAGTGGATGAGATGAGTAACCAACAGGTTCACAAAGGCAGAGAGTAAGAGCCGTGTTAATCAGAGGCACCCATGCAGAGCTGGAAGTCTTCTAGGAGGTCAGTGCTATGGAAGACCAGTAGCACCTTTCAGGCAGGAGGTGGTATTTCAGTTGTGCTATGAGGGATGAGAGAGATTTAGATTTGTGGGAGGACCAGGGTTAGCAAAAACATGTGGGTGGGAAAGTGTAAGGATTGCTGAGGGTACAGTAGTCAGTTTGCCAGCAGGTTATGTGAAGGGGGCGATGCCCGAAGAAGCAGGAATGCTGGTTGGGTTAGAATTGTGGAGAGAGATGGTAGGGGGCGGGTTATTAATCCTTGGATGATTTTACTTTTGACTTTAACTTCCCAGAACCTTTACTGAGGTGGAGTGGCTCAGAGAGTCTCTGGGAAGCACAACTAGAGGAAGAATGAGGAGTAAGAGCTACTGAAAATAGCTTCTGGAAATGAAGAAAAAAAGGAAAAATTAAGCCTTAACTATATATAAGTGACTAAGAAACTATTAGAAGGCAGAACAGATAATACTCAGTGTTCAAAAAGACCCAGGGATGAGGGTTAACAAGTTTGTTTCTTAGCTACTGTGTTGGGTTGAATAGTGTCCACCAACATTCGTGTCTACCCAGAACCTGTGAATGAGCCTTATTTGGAAATAAGGCCTTTGCAGATATAATGGGGTTAAGGGGAGATCATATGGCATGGGCTGTAAATCCAGTGACTGGTCTCTTTATAAGGAGAGGGAGATTTGGACATACAGTGACACAGATACACACAGAAGGAAGATTGCCATGTGAAGACAGAGACAGAAATTAGAGTGATACAGCTACAAGCCAAGGAATGTCAAGGATTGCTGACAACCACCAGAAGCTAAGAAGAGGCAAGGGAGGATTCTTCCCAAGACACTTTTAGAGAAAGCATGGCCCAGCTGACACACTTTCATTTCAGATTTCTAGCCTCCAGAACTGTGAGAGGATAAACTTCTATTGTTTCAAGCCAACCAGTTTGTGGTAATTTATTATAGCAGCTCTAGGAAACCAATATCCTGTCAAATATTCATTCATTTCATTTCATTTAACACCCAAGCTGGAGTGCAGTGGAACAATCATAGCTCACTGTAGCCTTGAACTCTTGGGCTGAAGCGATCCTCCTGCCTCAGCCTCCCAAGGAGCTAGGACTACAGGCATGTGCCACCATGCCTGGCTAATTTTTCTTTTTTCTTTTTTTTGTAAAGATGGGGGGGGGGTCTCACTATGTTGCTCAGGCTGGTCTTGAACTCCTGGCCTCAAGTGATCATCCTGCCTTGGCCTCCTGACACACTGGGATTACAGGCGTGAACCACCACACCTGGCCCATTTAACATCTTTTTGTATTTAGCATCAATTTACAATGCATCTATCTCTGCTTAGGTAAAGTGAAAAGATAGAGCTGGTTCCTGGCCTCTTGGAGCTCATGGTTAAACTAGTCAATGACTCTTGCCTCTTTTAAGTCTACAGATTATGAGGGTTCAGCTGGACCCTAAATGTTACCTATCCACATTTACCCCACACTCATGATGACTGAATCTCCAAAAGTAGTTTTCCAATCTCTGCTTATAATCTCCCAGAATGGAGAACTCACTTCTTCCTAGATAGTCACCTCTATCTTTATAGAGTTTTGACTCTAAGAAAGTTCTTCCAGGTGCTGAAATAAAATCTGGGTCCTGATAACATTTACCTATTGATCCTGGTTTTCCTCATTGAGGTAACAGAGAGCAAGTTTGCTCTTTCTCAGGAGAACTTGTTACTTATTTGAGAACAGTGACCATTACATTTCTTGATGCCCCTTCAGTTCTAGATTCTAGGTAGTGCTTCCTTTGTTAAGGGTCCCTTCTCAGTGAGAAAACTTTGTGTCCTTAATAACTATAATAAAAGTCATAGCTGGCATTTGCTATGTATTAAGCATCATGCTAAGTGTTTGGCAATATTATCCTATTTGATCCTCAGAATAATTCTATGAGGAGAGCACTATTAACCCTCATTTAATAGATGAGGAAGCTTATGGTGTGCAAAGTTGTGCAACTAGATAAATGTTGAAGTAAGGATTTTTATCAAATCAAACCCTGTGTTCTGATCCAGCCACACTGCCTTCCACTACCTGAGAGCCTGGGGGTATCTTGGGAGTACCCTTGCCTCACCCTGAGCCTTCTCTTGTCTCTCTGGATGCAGGAAGGACCATCAGAGCACTCCACCCGTGCAGTACAGGGAACTGCGGGCCTTGCTTGAAGCCATGCTGAGCCGGTGTGCAGAGTTTTCCCAGATCCCTCTGAACAGGAGGCCCCTGGTCAGTGCACTGCAGCCTGCTTCTTCCAGAGAGCATGTTATAATATGTTTTTAGAAGGATAATTAGTACACTGCCTTATCACTGCATGCCATTTTATGGCTTTTTCTCATGTGCACGCATCTACAATGAGATGTCATTTTTTTCCTAACTGCAGAATTATGAGTTTAAGGATTACTGTCCCCATTTTTATAGATGAGGAAACTGAAACTACAGGGTGAAATAATTTTTCTCTAAGATCCAAAACTTGCAAGCACCTGAGCCTGGATAGTAAATCCCAGGGTGTTTGTACCCAAGCCTATTACACATTTCACCTCTTTATAGCATCTATGCAGGTATGGTAAACATGCTCACAAAATTATTTAAGCCTAGATTCACTAGAATCTTAGAAGGAATCTGACCAATGTGCAATGTGTTGTAATTGTTGGCTTCTAATGGTCCGGGGACTTAAGATAGCAGGAAAGATACTGTCAGTATGAATGTTGATTGTTTTTCAGGATTAACCTTGAAAATTAAACTCTTCACACCTAATGGGGTAGGGATTTTCTTTTGTTTTGGAGCAACTAATATGGACATTACAGTCAATGAGGCTAATGACAGCTTTCTGCATATAACAGACCAAGAGCCAATCCTGTGGTTCACAGGGAGACTGGTGGTTAAGCTTTCCCCCTCTAGCATTTTTTAAAGGAGCTATTAGATTTTCAAGGATATAACCAAGATCCCTGGAAAGTTTGGTATATGGGAATTTCAGACTGCAGTGTGAGAGGAAGAGGGCTGTGGTCATCCAAGCATTGATGGAGACACAGAGTAGGTACTTGATAAATAGATTCCTCTCTCTCCTTCTCACTGCAGGGCCATGCCTCCAGTAGAGATTCAGAGAAGGCCATTCTTCGAAGGGGAAAGTTTCTCCTGAGCACTCTGGAGGGATTTAGAAATGCCTGCAGGTGAGGAGCCTTCTGTCGTCTGAGGTAATATCATCGAAGGTAGGGGTGGAAGGGATTGAGGCAAAGGACGAAGTTCTAGAAGCAATACTTGATTTCTGATGCCATGCTGCATAGCAAAGAGGACTTTGGCTGGGGCGGGGTTTGGGGGAGTGTAGGAGGTTTGAGGACAGTAGCTAGGGTAGAACATTTCTAAAGATTCCTTCCTAGTGAAGTCTTTGCTACTGTGCCATGAGGTTGTGTCTCATTTACCTTTCTTTTCGCTACCCCACTAGGCCTAGCACTAGCCTAGTCACTGAGTGCTTGTTAACCTAATTCCATTTACATTAACAAATGTTTGTTGTATCTACTGTGTGCCAGTCCTGAAGCTAGACTGTGGGGTTAGAAAGAGAATTCAGTATGGCCGCTGCCCAAAGGAGCTCACAGTCTCTTGGGGAAGAGGCAGTTTTGTATATATATGTGGAATTTTTTAGGTTGTCAAGAATCCAGGGAAGGTATTCTAGGTAGAGAGAGCAACATACGTAAAGGCCAAGAGAGAGGAAATAGCAAATAGCACGCTCTGGTCAGGGACGTACAACACAATGGGGTAGAAGAGTCACGTAGGATGAGGGGGGGGTGGGGAGCAGGAAGGTGGAGACTTAGCCAAGGACCAGGCCCTCTCCTCATTGAGGTCTCTTGAGTTTTCTCCAGATAAGAGATACTTTCCCTGGATCCTGAGCCTAGGCACCCGCTAGGAGGGTGCTTCTAAACTTTATGTTGCTTAGGTGTTAGTGGACATACTCACGCGTTGATTTCATAGGTTGGCCATGGAATTCCAGAGTGAGCCTTCTGCACAAGAGAATCCATTCACGGCTCCCAGTGGAGAGAAGGAAGACACCTTGGAGGCCTTCTCAGAATTTCTTCTCAGTGCCTGTGACTCCTTGTGTATCCCCATGGTGACGGTGGGTTCTTCTGAGCCACGTACATACAGCATGAGGCTCGGGGAAGAGAAGACTGTGAGGGCGAGTCCAGCTGAGAGGCTCAAGGCAGTGACTACTTAATTGAACCTTCTCAGGGCCTCAGTGATGTTATTCTTGTAGCCACCTTTCCTTTGGTTTTAAAAATAAAGTGTAGTGTTTTATTATAAAGCTAATAAATAGCTCTCAAGAAAAATTAGAAAGCAGTAATGAGAAAATAATAAATGGGTAATGTCTATGGAGTAATAAGTGCCTTATATCCATTACCTAATTTAGTCCTCCAAATGACCCTGGGAGATGAGTGCCATACCTTTCCCTAATTTATGGATAAGGTTATCATACTCCTACAGTTAGCAAGTGCATGATGGTGCCGAGGTGTAGAACCTGTGACTTCAGTTTCCCTAGCTTTTCTTGTGTCTTTCTGTTTAGTAACGAGCAGAGGTGAATATATATTATCCAAGCGTTAATAAGGAACACATATGTGTGTTCTGTAAAATGCGAGATGACTGCTCTGAAGAGAGATTAGGTCCTGAAGAGCTTCATTTAAAAATTTTTTTTGAGGCCGGGCGCGGTGGCTCATGCCTGTAATCCTAGCACTCTGGGAGGCCGAGGTGGGCGGATTGTTTGAGTTCAGGGTTCGTGACCAGCCTGAGCAAGAGCAAGACCCCGTCTCTACCAAAAATAGAAAGAAATGGACGCTAAAAATATATAGAAAAAATTAGCCAGGCATGGTGGCGCATGCCTGTAGTCCCAGCTACTCAGGAGGCTGAGGCAGTAGGATTGCTTGAGCCCAGGAGTTTGAGGTTGCTGTGAGCTAGGTTAACGCCATGGCACTCACTCTAGCCCGGGCAACAAAGTGAGACTCTGTCTGAAAAAAAAAAAAAAAATTTTTTTTTGAGACACAGTTTCACTCTGTCACCCAGGCTGGAGTGCAGTGGCATGATCATAGCTCACTGCAGCCTCAAACTCTTGAGCTCAAGTGATCCTCCCTCTTCATCCTCCAGTATACCACCACACCTGGCTAATTTTTTAAATTTTTTGTAGAGAAAAAAACTGTGCTCTTGCTGTGTTGACCATAGCAAGAGGTCTTGCTATGTTGACCATACTAGGAAGAGCTTCATTTTGAGCTCAATTGATATTGAGATGGTAGGAAGAGCAGGGCCCAGAGCTGTTCACTCTCCAGGTGACCTTGGGTGAGTCTTCTGCTTGAGGATGGGATATCCTGTGAGCCTGTGAGGAATCCCTGTTAGTGGGGAAAGGGCACCTCCTAACCACCTATTGGGAATAGTAGGTGGCAGCAGGGAGGTGCCCCCTGGCTCTGCAGGAGAGAGCCTCTTTTCCCTGAAGAAGCCATTGAGCTGGAGTCTGCAGGTGGGTAGTGGTCAGCAGTCCTGCACTATGGCCCTGACCCAGACGCACTAACGGTAAGACGCAGATGACTCGTGTTGGTTTCCCCATCTGCTCTGCCTTCCTCCTAGGTTTATAAAGTGTTAGAGATAGATCTAGAAGCAGATCATAGAATTATTGTATTATTCCTTTTTTCTACTTTTCCATATTTTACACATTTTCTTTAATCAGCAAATATTACTTTTATAATTTTAAAAAAACCATACTTGCTTTAAAAACCAAAGGAAAATTGTCTACAAGAACAATGCCTCTGATGCTCCAGCTGTTTATGGCTAGGGAGTTGAGACCTAGAGAAGGGAAAAGGTGACTGCTCAAGGGTACATTGTGGTGGCTATGTGCAGAGTATGAACTAGAGCCCAGTTTCTTTATTCTTAATTCAGAACTGTGTCTACTACATCAGGCTGCCTCGCAACTCTGTTCAAGAAGTACATGAAGGCTGATCTGAGTGCAGTGGTGTTTACAACTAATTGATCACAACCAGTTACAGATTTCTCTGTTGCTTCTCCACTCCCACTGCTTCATTTGACTAGCCTTAAAAAATAATAATAATAAATGTGAAGGCAGTTTGTAAACTATATTATTATCACTCTTATTACTGTAGTAATAGAAACAAAAGTGTCACTCTACATTATGGCTTTGAAAATACTTTTTACACGTCAGGCTACATTTGTTTCTGGAAGGTAGATCTTGTCATTCCCATTTTACTCTTGGGAACAGAGGTCCAGAGAGATAAAGTACCTGGTACAATCTATTAAGTAGCAGATCCAAACCTTAGACGTAGGTTTGTGACTTCAGGTTCCGTAACTTTTCTTGTGCCTTTCAAATGAAAGGGGTTAGTCTACTGTTACTAGATTTGATGCCAGTTTTTGCTGATTCTTTTTATTCTTTGGAGGCTCAGTCCTGGTGGGCTGTGTTCTCCCCACTGGTTCTTTGCAGAGGCACTTGGAACAGGCCACCCACCCAGCTTTGATGGAAGTTTTCCTCTCAATTCTGCACAGCCTCTTTGTCATCGTTCCCCACATGAAGGAGAAGTTCTCCAAGAAGCTCGGTAGGCAGCAGGCATGTGTGGAAGTTAGGAGGGAGGCAGGCACCGTAGGTGGCTGCTCAGAGTACTCAAAGAGAGCACAAGCAGGGGGGACATTTATATGTTCGTTCAGAATCTATATCCATTCTCTGCCCAGTGTTGAGTAGAAGGAAATATCATGCAGAAATCAAAAGTCATTAATGGGAGTTCTCAAGTTTGTGGATACTTCTCTGTTCAGAAGAAGTCCAGGAGGCCCTAGTTTAGCACCTATACCATCCCACCTTCCCCATTCCTCTCATACTCCAAGTTCCTCCCACCTCACAAGATGTTTATCATCTCTGACTCCTGAGCTCTGACTAAGTGCCAGAGTCCCCCCAGTCACTGTAACAACCGAAAAATGTCCCCATACTTCAAGTGCCTTCTAGGTAGTACTGTCTAACTGTACACTGAAGTTGCTTTCTAAAATTGAGCCCAAGTAGCTTTTGATTCCTTCAGCCTTCTCCAGGCCTGTTGGATATTTTTCTTTCCTTTTCTTACTAGTCATTTTTACTCTCTCTTCTCCAGTTTTTACCCTAAAAATACCTTGATCTGCAGCATAAGCCCAGGAATTCAGGGTGAGAGTCTCCTTTATCTTCTAGTGGTGAAAATGGGAAGGGGAATAGCCAAAAACTGAAGAGGGAGGAAAAAGAACAGTAGTAATAATTAATAAATAGTTTTTAATGACTATAATATTAATACCTGGTCATTAATAGCCATTAATATTAATAACAGATTATTAATAACTAATATTTATCAAATATTACTCTGTGTGAGATTCTATTTTAAGTGCTTTACATGCATTGATTCATTTAGTCCACAGGAAAAACCTGGGAATTGTGTATTATGATATTCTCATTCTACTGATAAGCAGAGTGAATCATCACAGAGAAGTTAAGTAACTTGCCCAAGGTCACACTGTAAGTGATATGCCCAGAATTCAAACCCAAGGTATCTTACTCTAGAGCCTGCTTTCTTAATCTCTATGCTTGCCTCTTATAATTATCATTTAATATCTTTTCTCTTATTCTTGTCACATAGCATACAGTGGAAAGTGTTGTTTGACAAGTCTACCATGGAGAGGTAGCCAGGGGGCCCAGTCATGCAGAGCCTTGTCTGCCATGTGAGGGCGCTGTATCCTAGGAGCCTTGTTGAGTCTTAAAGAAGGGGAGTGACATGCTCAGATTTCTGTTTAGAAATATCTTTCTTGGAGCAGCATGGACCATGAGTTAGAGGGAGGCAGATTGGAGGAAAGTAGTTCAGCCTCATGCATTAACTCAGGTTGGTGGTGGGAATTAAGGTAGTGTTGGGGGGATGGAACAGTTGCATGTAGGGCACGAGAGAGAGAGCACAGGTTAGGGTGATGCCTTGGCTTCTGGCCGCTGTCTACATGGGTGGTGGTGTTTTTAATCACTGGGGGAGGATCTGATTTGGGGAGACAGCAGAGGATGTGGTCAGTTTGGGTCAGGGTGAATGTGAGATGTCCCAGTGAAGATGTTAGGTGGGTAATTGACTGTGTCTGAAGGCAGGGGAGAGATCTGATCTTTAGACAAAGGTATAGAAGTCTTTAGCATCCAGCCTTTCATTCATTCAACAAATACTTATTGGGCACCTACTACATGCAAAACATCATCCTAGGTCTGAGGATATAGCAGTGAAAAAGAAAGACCTCCGTCCTTGTGGGGCTGACCCTCTAGTAGGGAGCAGGTGAGATTCCTCAAGCGTGTGTGTATAAAACGAGATGATGAAAGGGGCCAAGACAAAACCAAGAGCAACATTGAATGGTCAGGAGGAGGAGGAGAGTTAGGAGAGTTGGAGAGGCAGGAAGGAAACTGGAAGAGTATGACATTAGGGAAGCCAATTGAAGAGACTTTTGTGGATAGGGAATAGCCAGGAGTGTCAAGTGCATCCCAGACATTAAGTAAGATAAAAATTGAAAAATGTCCATTGGAAAGCTGGATGCAGTGGTGTGTGCTTATGGTCCCAGCTACTTGGAAGGCTGAGGCCGGAGGATTGCTTGAGCCCAGGAGTTCAAGACCAGCCTGAGAAGCATAGTGAGACCTTGTCTCAAGAAAGAAAGAAAGAGAGACAGAGAGAGAGAAAGAGAGAGCGAGGGAGGGAGGGAAGGAGGGAAGGAGAGAGGAAGGAAGGAAAAGAAAGATGTCCATTAAACTTGGCATCATGGAGGTTATTGGCTACCTTGGTTAGGGCAGTTTCTTTCTTTTTCTTTTCTTTTTTTTTGGTGATTGGAGGATCAAGTGATCTGGGCTTGAATGATCCTCCTGCTCAGCCTCCCAAACTGGGATTATGAGCATGAGCCACAGCACCCAGCTCCAGAACAGTTTCAGTGAAGTGGTTGAGGTGGAAACCAGACCACAGCAGGTTAAAGAATGAGTGCAAGGTGAGGCATTAGAGACAACTCTTTTGATAAGCTTGGTGGAAGGCGAAGGTAAGAAATGCCAGTATGACTGGAGAGGAACATGGAGTTAGGAAGTTATCTTTTAGGACTGGAAACACTTATCTAATTAGCTGCTGATAGGAAGGAGCAATAGAGACACTGTTGTTCTTAGCACATGTGAGTTGGAATCCTTGCCCCCTCCCTTACTTGTTTATGCACACTGGGCAACTTAATTTTCTTATCTCCAACGTCCTCAGCTAGAGCATGGTGATAATAATGAGAATTAGGCCGGGCGTGGTGGCTCATGCCTGTAATCCTAGCACTCTGGGAGGCCGAGGCGGGTGGATCGTTTGAGCTCAGGAGTTCAAGACCAGCCTGAGCAAGAGCAAGACCCTGTCTCTACTAAAAATAGAAAGAAATTGGCTGGACAACTAAAAATATATAGGAAAAATTAGCCGGGCATGGTGGCGCATGCCTGTAGTCCCAGCTACTCGGGAAGCTGAGGCAGGAAGATCGCTTGAGCCCAGGAGTTTGAGGTTGCTGTGAGCTAGGCTGACACCACAGCACTCTAGGCTGGGCAAAAAGAGTGAGACTCTGTCTCAAAAAAAAAAAAAATGAGAATTAAACCAGAAAGGTATGTATATTTCCTGAATGACTGTAACCCTCAACTATTGTGACAACTGACATATATTAAATACTTATTACCTTCCTTCCAATATTCTTCCTGCCTGCCATACTTTAGGATCCAAGAGGATTTAGTTAGTCTTGGAGTACTGATGGGATGCAAGTGTATATCTCTTGGGGACAATGGTAGAATAGGGGATGTGGAAGAAGGCTGTGGGATCTACAGGGAGATCTGTGCAACATGAAGCCAGGTGGAGCAGGATCAGAGGCCCAACCTGCCACAGGGAAGAGGAAGCAGCCACTGCCAACTAGGAGGGGGCAGAGACCTGGAGTAGAGGGTAGACTCTACCTGGTAGAGGAACTCTGAATCCCTGAGAGATGGGGCCAAGGGGAACCCATCCAGAAGGCAAGCTGGGCACCCTCTCCCTGAGGGAGTCATGGGTTAAATTGTTGCCCCAGAGAGTTGCTGTGAAACCTTGAGGGATTAATTCCCTGCCAGATGTTTTAGCTTCAGCATAAAATACAGATTATCCCCAACCCTGGAGCTGGTGAAGTGGGGGCTCCTGATGTCTTCCTTGTCTAGGGATCTGCTTTTACAGGACAGGCAGAACAGATGTTAGCACTGCAGAGAGCCTTACTTCAGAGACTGGGAGGAGCCAGGCAGTGCAGGGGCCTCGGCAGGGTCACCAGTAACACAGCTAATGCTGGCATGGGACCCTCAATCTGCGAACTAATCTCTTCCCACAGCAATTTAGAGATGGAGATAAAGCAGTGACGACTCCTGTTCTTCCTGAATCTGAAACTGGATTATTTTCTACAGAACTGGGAGAAGAGATAGAAGAAGCAAATATGTCCTTCCTAGTTCCTTGTCAAATATAGCAAATTATAGTGGAAGATAATTCAGAAAGGAGGAAAATGAATATTTATTCAGCACTTACTCTGAGCCAAGTACTTGTTAGATATTCTACATACATTTATCTTACTTAGCTTTACAATAACCTGTGAGGTACACATATCAAAACCAGTCTCAAAGCTGGGCGTGGTGGTATGCGTCTGTAGTCCCACCTACTCAGGAGGCTGAGGCAGGAGGATTGCCTGAGTCCAGGAGTTCAAGGCCAACATAGTGAGACTCTGTCTCTTAAAAAAAAAAAATCAAAACTCAGTCTCAGATAAATTAAATAACTTTTCCAGAGTCACACTGCCATATAGTGGTGGAGCACATTTTGAATCAGGTCTATATAACTCTGAAACCAGTGCTCTTTGACAGCACCCAGACTTGGGAATCTCTGTAACAAATCTGGTTTAAACTGTTCTCTGCTTTATTCCCATTTCTCCTAAGCTGCCTCATCCTTCATACAACTGACCCTGGAGCTGAAGGCCAGGTTCTGCAGTGGCCTGAGGTATGTATGGTCCCAGGCAAGACTGAGGAGGCAAAGGGCCAGTCTTGAATGGACAAGTGGGAATTTTTGGCTGGTGTATTTTGGTCATAGGACCGTGGTGGGGTTGACATAATGTCAGCATTGCTCAGCAACTGGTGATATGAGCTGGATGTGCTTCTGTGGGTTGTATTTAAACTGGTGTGGTAAGGCTTTCATTCCAGGTGATACTTGCATGGGCACCTGTCACATGAAAACTGGAAGGACCCTCAGAAATCATTTGTCTAATTCCTCATTTAAATGGAGGAACCGAGGCCCTCAGAGGGGAAGGGATGCAATGTCCATCAAGTTCTAGTTGCTGCCAGATCAGCAATTCTTGAGGAGGAACTCTCTCGTTCAGAGTAGAGATGTCACTGCTTCAGTTTCTGTCTCATTAGGTTTCCAGAGCACACTTTGCACCTTCTCACTTTTGATTTGCTACCTGGCTCTGTATGTACTAGGAAGGTCCATTTGTTACTGCCCACAGCCTACAAGGTGGCTACAGTGTAGTTTCTAGCTCTCCTTTCATATCTCTGAATAGAACATCCAACATTCAGGAGAGAATACAGGGATCCATCTGGATTCAAAGTCAAAGTTTTGGAAGTTTGTAGTACTCCTTCCAAAGGAGTAGCACGATGACTTCTGCCATGGTAGCCTAAGACCGTTTTGTTTTCTGTCTTGGGCTCAACAACTTCTTCTTTTTTTAGTGCTTCCCTAGCCCTTTCCTGGCCCAGGGGTCCTTTTTTGTTTGTATATTTTGTTAAATTGGAGCATAGTGGCCCTCCTTGATTTATTTTATCAGTAAATTTTTACTGAATGCCTAGATGGGCCAGGTGCCTAAGTTACAGCTGAGGGCAGCAGGTTCCATATTTACTTTTCATATGTACCTTAGGACCTCCTCTACCATGGCATGGCTAGAATTTCACTGGGTTCTGGCACAAAGCAGTGGTGTCCAGGCATGACAGGGATAATGCTGTCTGAGCCAAAGTAGCAATGTCATCTCTTTTGTTCTCTCTTCTCCCTCTAAGTCACTCAGCCCTAAACCAGGTGTGTTCCAGTTTCCTCTTCTACATGTGCCTCAACCTCCTCTCAGTTCCAGAGAAGACAGGACCACCCTCCCCAGAAGGTAAGATGCTACAGTTTGACCACTCATGAGGTCCATTGTGGTCTTTAGAGTCTGGATGCCTTACTGATTGGCTAGATAGTGAGTCAGTATGGTAATAAGATTTCTTTGCCATAGGCTTCCCAGAGGCATCATGGATTCATAGAATTATAGGCTGATTCCTAGGGAGGTGAAATAATAGAATCCAAAAATGGTGGAATGCAAGATGCCTGACACCATAGACGAAGAGTTGAGAAGGTTCCTACTGCTTATCAAGTCCAATCCCTCTTCTCCCTCCCATCTCCTCTGCCATACCCTACACCAGGCTGATTACTCTCTGCTTGCTCAGCTCTAGAATGCAGTGTTCACCATAGCTTGAATAACATGTTCTATTTCTTTGTTCATTCATTCAAGAAATAGTTCTTTTTCTTTTCTTTCTTTTTTTTTTTTTTTTTGAGACAGATTCTCACTCTGTCACTTGGGCTAGAGTGCAGTGGTGTCATCATAGCTCACTGCAACCTCAAACTCCTGGGCTCAAGTGATCCTCCTGCCTCAGCCTCTCGAGTAGCTGGGACTACAGGTGTGTGTCACCACGCCCAGCTAATTTCTCTATTTTTGTAGAAATGGAGTTTCACTATGTTACTCAGGCTGGCCTCGAACTGCTGACCTTAAGCAATCTTCCTGACTTGACCTCTTAAAGTGCTAGGATTACAGACTTGAGCCACTGTACCTGGCCAAGAAATATTTTTTGAGCACCTACTGTGTGCCAGTCTCTATTCCAGGTACTGGTGAAAGAGCCAGGGATACAAAGCCCTACTCTAATGGAGTGAGAAAAGCAGGCAATAAACAAATGGAAACAATGTCAAGGATGGATAGGTGCTATGAAAAAATAAAACTAGGCAAAGGTGTAGAGGATGATGAAGGGAGAAGGTACAAGTTAGATAGGGCAGTCAGGGCAGGTGCGGTGAGGAGGCAGCATGTAAGCAGAGGCCTGAGTGAAGTAAGGAGGCCATGCAGAATCTAGGCAGGAGGAACAGCAGCTGTGGGGCTGAGAGCTAACAGTTTCTCCTTTCCTTGAATATTCACTGAGCTTCTGCTGCATGCCAGGAGAGGCCTAGGTACTGCTGTGGATACAACAACAATTACAACATGTTCTCTGCCCTAAGCAGTTCCTCCATCCCAGACCTTTCTCTTGGCATAACATAAAGCAATTTAATCATTGTTTCATTCATTCATTCAAAAAATATACCTTTTTTGTGGGTAAAACTTGGTGATAGTTGTGTTTCCTCTTTTTCTAATTATGAAAACCCTGTGTCATCACCCCCACTCCCCAACCTTCTCCCTTTTTTCTTTCACAGACACTGTGCTGAGAGAGACAGAAGCCCAAGTGAGCATTTCCATTACTTTCTACATGGCTTGGCTCCTGGTTCTCTCATTACACTGGCCACTCCTCTCTGTGTGGTGTCCAGCAGTCTGCCTGTTTAGGCATGGTCTGGCCTGCAGAGTCACTCCCTCCTCCATGCTATGCAGAGAGAGTAGCATGGCGACTTCTGCCACGATGGCCTAAGACTATATTGGTGGCCACATCACAACAACCTTTGGTGCTCACACGCGCCAGCTCCACTGCTGCTCGTGCCTCCCTCACTTGTCAGAACAAGAGGAGCCCCGCACATCTGCCCCTTTAGATTCTGAGATTTTGTCAACTCTCAGGAGCACAGCACCCCTCACTTACATCCAAACTGCTTCTTTCTTTTATCTATCAGGAGAAAGGGCAGGGAGATGCGTGAGGCTCAAGGATATTTGTTTCATTGTTATCATATTGATCATAGTGTGCGTTGATAGAAAAAGCACCAAATTTGGAATTAGGAGAGCTGGCCTGCCTCTGCTGCTAAATTGCTGTGGGACATTTCCCATCCTTACTTGGCTGGGAGCAGGTGACTTACTTCCACTTGCCCAGGACTTGGCCCTGGGTCCACTGCTTTAGCAGGATAGACCCTTTCTGTTGACCTTCAACTTAGGTCCCTGCTTTCACTCTCTTAACCTCTAACCAATTTCTACTCACTGCCGGAAGGATTATCTGAAAACCATGTCTTAACATTTTAACTCCCCTGGCCTTCAGCCATGGTCCCCACACATCGGTCTGTGGTCTCTGGTAAAATGTGGAAAACAGGGGAAATGTAGTGAATTTTCCAGAAGGTTGACTTTATTCAAATTTTAAGTTCTGAGATCCTTTTCCTTCTTATTTCTTTTTTTATGAAACAGAGGTTTCATAAGAAATCTAAGAATCTCTGCCCTCAGGATAAAATCCAAATTCTTTAAACAGCATTCAAGGTCTTTTACAGTTTAGCTGTAAGTTACATCACACATTTGCACAGCTTCCGACACCCCACATCTATTTACTGACCATCCAGTCATACTGAACGGAGACATGGAGTTTCCTCCTACGCCTCTGGGTCTCTGAGGACCTTGCTTCCTGTCTCTTGGATTCTCTTCCTTCCCTTCTCTGCCTGTTTTCTGCTTACCCTCCACAGTTCTTTCCTCTTTGAGCTTGCCCTCCCTACCCTAAGCAGCCTGAAGCACTCCTTCCTCTGCATGACATTGGCCACATGTCCTGCAATTATCTGTCTCATTATCTGTCTCTTCCTACCAGCTGCCAGTTCCTGGAGGTAGGGCCTGGATCTCACAGCCTGTCCTAAGAGTAGCCACTCAGTGAACATATATCAAACAAATGAATAAACAACTGGATATAGCATTTTTTGAGATGTATCTACGTCATTCCACATGATAACTTTAGTTTTTCCTGGTAGGCTGAATGCTGTATAAGTAAGAGGAGCCTTTGATATCCTTTCTTTTTTTTTTTTTTTTGAGGCAGAGTCTCACTCTGTCGCCCAGGCTAGAGTGCCATCGACTCTCAGAAGCACAGCACCCCTCACTGTGGGGTGCTGTGGCCTCGGCCTAGCTCACAACAACCTTGAACTCCTGGGCCAAAGCCATCCTCCTGCCTCAGCCTCTCGAGTAGCTGGGACTCTAGTTGCGTGCCACCATGCCCAGCTAATTTTTGTATTTTTAGTAGAGACGGAGTCTCGCTCATGCTGATGTTGGTCTCCAACTCCTGAGCTAAAGTGATCCTCCCACCTCGGCCTCCCACAGTGCTAGGATTACAGGCATGGGCCACCGCGCCCATCCTTTGATTTCCTTCTATACTGCATGTACTCTTGCTGCCCTAAGCAGTACTCTGCATGTACTAGGTACTCATGTGTTTATTACCTGCTCCCTGTGTCCTCTGTGTGGCTTTCCCCTACTTGTTCCCTCCCCAGAACTCTCTGAAGTGTCTGAGCTCCTGCAGCATGGCCTGCCCCAGATAAGCAGCAGGAGCCCTGAAAGCCTTGCCTTCCTGTCTGATCGCCAGTATGTGGAGGGAGCTGCTCGCCAGCGACAGTGCTGCATCCTGCTCCTCTTCTACCTGGCCTACATCCATGAGGACAGGTCAGTGCTTAGAGCTGGAGGCTGGTGGTAGGTCCTGGGACCCTCATCTGCAGCCCAGTTCAGAGGATTCACAGAGGCATCCTCTCCAAGCCTGGTGCTGGGCATGGGGACACAGGGATAAATGAGAAATAAATAGGTAGTATTCCTGAGAGACTCATGTCTTGGGAGGGAAATAAAACAGGTAGGCAGACACAGTGCTGAGAGACAGAGGCCTGGAATACTAATGAGTGTTCTTTGGTATCCTCGAGGGTATTGTTTGTGCACAGAAAAGAAACTTTGGTGGTTTATTCTGGTTTTAAATATAATTTATTAAAATTTTAAAATCAAAGAACTTTCTTAAGCTTTTAAAAAATAATTGAGGTGAAATTTACATAACACAAAATTAACCATCTTAAGGTGAAACAATTCAGTGACATTCAGTACACCCACAGTGTCGTGCAACTACCACCTTCATCTAGTTCCAAATCATTTCCATCACTCCAAGGTAAAACCCCTTACCCATTGAGCAGTCACTCCCATTTCTCCTCTCCCCCACCCCCTAGCGCCTGACAACCAGTAATCTGTGTGCTGTCTCTATGGATTTATCTATTCTGAACATTTCATGTAGATGGAATCATGCAATATATGACCTTTTATATCTGGCTTCTTCCACTTACTATAATGTTTTATAATGTTATATGTATAATGTATCACACTATTTATGCAAGGTATCACTCATCTAGTTAGCATATGTTTGCAGCATGCATCAGTACTTCATTCTTTTTATGGCTGAATAATATATCATTGTATGTATGTACCATAATTTGTTTAATTCATTCATCTATTGATGGACGTTTGGGCTCTTTCCATCTTTTTGCTATTGTGAATAGTACTGCTAGGAATATATGTGCACATGTATTTGTTTAAGTATTGTTTTCAATTCTTTTTGGGTATATACCGAGTAGTAGACTTGAGGGGTCATATGGTAACTATTTAACTTTTTGAAGAACTTCCAAACAGTTTCCAAAGTGGCTACACCATTTTACTATCCCACCAGCAATGTTTGAGGTTTCTCCACACTCCTGCTAACACTTTTATTGCCAGTCTTTTTTATTACAGCTATCCTAGTGGGTTTGAAGTGGCTTCTGCATTGTGGTGAAATGTCTATTCAAATTTTTTGGCTGCTTTTTTTTTTTACTGTGTTGTCTTGTTATTGTTGAACTGTAAGAGTTCTTTTTATGTTCTGGATACAAGTCCCTTATCAGATTATGATTTGCAAATATTTTCTCCCATTCCGGTGTGGGTTTTTTTTTGTTTGTTCATTTGTTCGTTTGTCTGTTTGTTTTTTGAGACAGGACCTTGATCTGTCACCCAGGCTAGAGTGCAGTGGCCTGATCATAGTTCACTGTAACCTTGAACTCCTGGGCTCAAGTGATCCTCCTGCCTCAGCCTCCCGAGTAGCTGGGACTACAGGCACATGCCACCACGTCCAGCTACATTTGTTGTCTTTTCACTTTCTTCATGGTATCCTTTGAAGCTCAAAAGTTTTTAATTTTGATGAACTCAAATTTATCTATTTTTTATTTTGTCATTTGTGCTTTTGTTGTATCTAAGAAAACTATTTTCTAACCATGAATATTTACTCCTGTGTTTTCATTTACAGCTCTTTTCTTTTATAATATTGGCTCTTACATTTAGGTTTATGATTGATTTTAAGTTCATTTTTGTGTATGGTGCAAGATAGGGGTCTAACTTCATCCTTTTACGTGTGGCTATATAATTGTTCCAGCATCATTTATTGAAAAGATGATTCTTTCCTCCATTGAATTGTCTTGGAACACTTGTTGAAAATCACTTGAGTCGTGATGTTTTTAAAAGATGTTTTCTTGGCCGGGCGCGGTGGCTCACGCCTGTAATCCTAGCACTCTGGGAGGCCGAGGTGGGCAGATCGTTTGAGCTCAGGAGCTCGAGACCAGCCTGAGCAAGGGCGAGACCCCGTCTCTACCAAAAAATAGAAAGAAATTAATTGGACAGCTAAAAATATATAGAAAAAATTAGCTGGGCATGGTGGCGCATGCCTGTAGTCCCAGCTACTCGGGAGGCTGAGGCAGGAGGATCGCTTGAGCCCAGGAGTCTGAGGTTGCTGTGAGCTAGGCT